>CAUYRT010007544.1:0-85536 GCA_963574885.1 Lepilemur ruficaudatus
CCGATTAAATTTCTCTGTTGCAGAGTATTCAATTGCATAAATATACCACAAGTTATCTATTACTCCCCTTTTGACTGACAGCCAGGTTGTTTCCAGGCTATCAGAAATATTATTGTAAATGTCTCCTGGTGTTCACGAGCAAGACCTTCTCTAGGATATAGAAAGTGGAATTTGCTGGTTAATGCAATATGCACATTTGCAACTTTATTAGATCATGCCATATTATCTTCCAAAATCAGTGAAGCAATTCACACTTCCATGAACAGTGGGTCAGAGTTTCCATTGCTCCACATCCTCTCCAACCTTTAGGATAGTTAGACTTTCAAATTCTTGCCAATTCAGTGGACATGAAATGGTGTCTTGTTGTTGATTTAGCATTATTTTTCCTGGTTACAAAAAAGGTTGAGTTTCTGATTATGTTTCTTAGTCATTCATGTTTTTGTTTTGGTTAAATGTTCCTTTTGTATGCTCGTTTTGTTATTGAGTTGTTGACTTTTTCTTGTCTGTTTTAGGGGTTCTTTATATATTCTGGATGCAAATGCTTTTTTGATTATGTATGTTTCAAACACCTGTTCCCAGATTATTATCTTTTCAATTTCTTTTGACATAGTCTATTTCTTTAAAATTTTTACCAAGGTAAACAAATATTCTCTGCTTAGTATTTAAAGAGGTAAAACTTAGATTAATCATACTACTCAGAATTTTTATTCAAACATAAGAATTAGAAATAGCACAATACATTTGTGTTAATTATTTTAAAAGGCAGAATGAACAAGATGTGTTTCCTGACAGATCCTCCAGAGCAATCTATTGAGATGATGATATCTAGTCTTAACCAAATGGATTCCTTTGTTTATTTAACTGAATCCTGTCATCATTGCAGGCATATCCAAAAAGGCTGTAAAAAATCAAATAGCAACACACCTCTCTCTTTCCTCCAGCATCCCATTTCTGGAAGAGTAATCTACACTTGCCCCCCTGAGTGATTCCCCCCAAGGAATCACTCATTCCTTGTCCTCGGGTGATCTGGCTTCTCCCCCTAAATTTCCCCTGGAAATTTTGGTATGTAGTTTGCGTGATACATTTGTAGAACAATGAGCTGTGGTTACATTCCTTTCTAATCAAACACCTTTTCATCAGTCTCCAGGCCTGAGATTTCTGCCTCCTTCTGCTACATTCTCCCTAGGTAGTACAATTAGGGGAGAAGAGGCTGGCTCACCTAAGTTATTCTAGCGGAGAGAGTTACAGTCCTAGAGAATGGCTCTGACCAAGAGAATCTAACTCGGAGAGAAAAGAGGAGGTAGGGCTAGAGATTGGAAAACTTGGAATTGTGTGTAAGGTTCTTAATACTCTTTTGTCACATAATCTCACTTTTCTTCTCTCTCCTCCCCTAATCACATATCATACACTACTCCTTTCCCCCAACTCCTCCTGATTTCTGGAAGAAAAGGCAAGAGATTAATACACATAAACCCCAGAAATAGAAATTAAAGCAATAATAAAATGTCTTGGAAGAATTTCAAACAGGTGGGAGATGTGGTCAACAAACTTTCTAAATAAATGTACTTTTGATTGGACTTTTTAATTGCAGCAATAATTTCAAGATGCAAGTGATTTGAATTACAGATTTTCGGTAGCCTGGAAGTAAGAGTAGTATACCATAAATAATGGCAGCATTATTTTGTATGCCATTGCTTTTGGCATTGAAATTTAATTCTTCATCTAAGATCCACTTAGATGCATTTTGATATAAGATTATGGTTAGATAACTTTAAAAACTACTTTCCAAATATAGAATTCCTTAGGGAAAAAGAATTAGGTTTAAAATCCAAGGAGAAAAACAGGAGTTATATAAAATACAATGTGTCAGATTCTATCATCAGCAACTTGCTAGTCATAAGAAAGTTACTCTGGAAGACAATGATTTTTAAGGTGTCACTGATACATTAGTGCACTAATAGCCTAAGAATTGATGTGACTATTAATTTACAACTTGGAGTAAGTTATATAATGGCTGAGCCTAACTCAATATAGTGTCATTGCCTGAGTCTCAGAGTTAGACACTAGTTTTCTTGAGGGATTGAAGGCAGTAACAGGGGAATGGACTCTAGCCACTCATCTCTCAATCATTTGTTGATTCCTTTGTTTGGCCCGTTTTTATTGAATGCCTGCGCTGAGCTGGGCACTGCCTTATGTGTAAGTTAGAGATGTTCTTCTTTTAGGAGCCTATATTTTAGTGAGGGAGGCAGAACAATAAGCAATTACATAGACAAATAGAAGATGATTTCCACTCGTGATGATTGTTGTAGAGACCATAAAATGGTGCAACTTTCTTGGCTGGGAGTGTTAGGGAAGACATCTGAAGGAATAGCATTTGAGTTGGGTTCTGAAGGGTAAAAACAAATGTCTTCATGTAGAATTGGGCAATGAGAATTCCAGACAGTGGGACAGTAAGTTTAAAGCCTGAGGTGTCATCTGAGCTACTTGGGAGGCTGAGGCGGAAGGATCGTTTGAGTCCAGGAGTTTGAGACCAACCTGGGCAACACAGCATGACCCTGTCTCCAAGCAAAATAAACAAACAAAAATAAAGCCTAAGGCAATAATAAAGCCTGCCCTAGAAAGACAGCCAGGCTTGAAGAGCGGGGAGCTGGCAAGGACCACTTGGTAGGGGCTGAGGCCAGAGGGAATAGCAGGGACTTGGATTTATAAGCCATGGTAAGGGGTCTGACCTCCTGTGACAAAAAGCCACTGGCTTATTTCAAGTGGACAAAAAGCCATTTCAAGTAGGCCACTGGCCTGATCTATGTTTTGAAAGATCACCCTGATTGTTGTGTGCAGTAAGCATTGTTAAGGGACAGAACTGGAAACAAGGGTTCTAGATGAGAGCCCGTTGAGGCTTACACCAGGGTGGTTCCGGAGGAACGGAAGAGGACAACTGTGATGGAATGGGGGTGGGATTTGGAGGGAAAGCCTATGGGGTGTTGGGGAAATGGAAAAACTGGAATCTCAGATGCCTTGTCCATCCAGCTGCCATTTATTGACATGAGAAGTTGCAGAAGGAAGCGCCCATGGCTGGCGAGAACCCAGGGTTCTGTTGGTTCAGCTGCGTTGGAGATGTTGGTGAAACACTGAGGTTGAGGTTTGTGATTTGGAGGGAGAAGCAGGGCTGTGTGTTGATCAGCTGATTAATAAACAGAGCACTGAAGAAAGCCATTGGAGCTCCCAGAGAAGTGGAACATGCCCTTACCAAAGCTTTGAAATCCTGGAGTGAGGATTCCTAAGTCAACTTCCTCCCCCACCTTATCTTTGAAATTGCCCCCCAAGTGCCTGGGGCCAGAGAATGAAGTACAATTTGGAAATGTTTGTAGACTTGACCACAATTTCAGCACAATATCCCCACCCACCCCTGCTGGGGCACCTCTGGTTTTCTCTAATCCATTTTGAACTACATTCCAGTGATAACAACACGAGGAAGAGAGCTGGTTGTACTTGTATGGCTCATTCTGTTCATCCTTCCCGGAGAATAGGCCATATGTTTATAACCAGCCAGTAGAACTCTGGGTGGAAAATGTTTTTTTCCCGTTATCAGAATGTAGCCGGACTTAAAGAAGACTGGTTATCTATTAGTCATTTGGTATTCTAAACGTGCGGGTGTGGACTCCCCGCCTACCTGTGGCTTGCCTGAATTGTAACTGAGTTTGTCTCAATTCGTTGCCTAAATGCAGGAGAGATTATGCTTTCTGGCACTTCAACCAAAAGCGGAGTGCTTAGGCCAGAATATTAATAATATTGTAAATTCATAAAGGACAGAACTGACATCTTCTAAGAACGTAACAATGAAGTAAAGTGAGTGCTTTAAAAATGAAGATAACAAAACATAAACTCAGAAAGGAGCTTGATCATTTAAAGAGTCATTTAGGGAAACAATGCAAATTCACAGCATTTTTTAACTCCTTTAAAAAAAGTCTTTCAGGAATAGTCTTGGTTGCACATGTGAAAATTCTTCTTTATTTTAATGGTATTACTCATTTTCCCATCAAAATTAGTCTGTCATGGTTGGAAAAGAAAAAAAAAACGCCGCAGGCTTCAGAGAATCACAGACCTGGGTTAAATCCAACCTCTGTTATATTCTGGGTTTATGGTCTTGGAAAGTGCTTCATTTACTCATCTAAAAAATGGGAAAATTATAAAAGCCTCCAGAAATATGCATGTCCCAGATCCCGCAATTCTCCTTCTAGGAAATTATCTGAAGGAAATGATCATAAAAATCCACAAAGATTTATCTATGAAGAATGTTCCTTTGCAGTATTGAAATATTGGAATTGTTTGAATAGATTATGATATATCTACATATAGGAAGACAAAATAGTGAGTAAAGATTTTGTCAAAGAAATTTAGTGACATGAAAAACTGTTCAGAATATAGCGTCAAGTGAAAAATTATGAAGTTATGCACATGGTGACTAGTGTGGGGGGAAAGCTATAGTTACATGTTTACTCATAGACGAAAGACTGGACAGGTAAGTGTGGTAATATCAGCAGTGATTCCACCTGGGTGGTAAAAGCAGGCTTGGTCTCTCTATTCTTCTAGATTTTCCAAACGTCCTTCAATGACATATACTAATTTTATAATTATTAAAGAAATATTAAATGGGAACATTAATGCTCACCTTATAGATTTGTGGTAATAATTACATTAGGTGAGATGATTTATAAAAAAACACTTTGTTTAGTACCTGGCATTTAATTGGTATTTACAATTATTTTTATTCAGTTTAATCACTCGCCATGAACTTAGCTCAAAATGATCTTTGACTTGAAACAAAACCAAAAATATTACCCTTTAATGGGTGATGATTTGTTACCATTAAGGGCAAATCATATATTCAAAAGAATGCACTCTAAGCTATGAAAGCAATTTCAAAAGAGATGTTTCTGAAATGCCTCGAGCAGTGGGAAAGACAATGAAAGCAGCATTTAAACTTAAGGTGACCACTTTGGAGCATTTATTTGGACTTACAAGCTTTGGTTTGTTTGTTTAAAAACCTGTTATTACTATATAGTCACATTGGGTACATAGATGGATGGAACAAAATCTAACTCAAGGCGAGCAATTAATCTGTCATGATAAATGCCCCCTCTTCTTCAGGCTGATAAAAAGTATCTTGGCAGAGCTCCTTGTGTCATCCCCGAAACACTGTGCATGCGCCCTGCTGCCTTCTCTGGCGGCATTCTCCTTCCTGCAGAAATGTAGAGGGAAGCTTTTGTGGGTATGGTTGAAAGACAGCTCGTGGCCCCCTGTTTCCCTTCCTGCACTATTTCTCCTCCCTGTGCTGGGCTCTTGTCCCCCCAGCCAGGACACACACACACGCACAGACACAAACATATACACAGCCACACACAGAGACATGCACACACAGACATTCACAAACACAGAAAAACACACACACGCATACTCAGAGAAATATATACACAGACACACATACATGCACACATTCACACACACAGAAACATATACACACATACACAGAAACACTCACATACAGAGAAATACACACACAGACACACATACATCCGCACACACGCACACTCACACGCACACACACTCCTACTTTCCTCATCCTCTCCTATCTCCCTTCCCTTGTGCTGTTAGGAGCTCCTCCTGTTTTTTTTCCTAATCTCTATTTTAGCATTTCCCATAGAATATAGCAAACATGGCTTTGCTTATCTCCTGCACTAGAGTTACTTGAGAGATCTGCCCCTTTTATTAACCTCTCAGAGCCTTGGTTCCTTCCTCTGAGTTTTCCATTGGCATATGGGAACATAATGCCTCACTTGTAGTTTGTTGTGGGCATCCCATTGCGTAATGGAAGCAGCGGTCCTGGCACGTACTAGGCACCCAATAATGGAAGCTATTATTATGATTTATTATATTATGTATTCACTTTTCTATCCTGGGGGCCTGATGTAATGTCTGATGTGTGATGTGTGCAAAATAAATATCTGATGAATTAGTGAATTAATTTACAAGCTTACAGAATAGGGCTCTAAAACAAAAGAAAAATGTTGTTTTGCAGTGTTTATAGCAGATGTGGGCAACAAACCCTGCATTTCCCCTTTTCACCCCTTTCTCCAAACAGCCTATCTGGTGCCCATCCTTGGACCCAATTTTTCCTTGGGAAAAGCCACTGTTACCATCTAGATATAGAAAGTCTATTGACTGTTACTTCCATATAGATAGGGCTTAATAGGGATAGGAGGAATTTTCTCCCTTGATCCTCATCTCCTTAAGATTCCTAGTTTATTGCCCAGAGACCAGTCTTCCTTAGCTCTGTTAACCTCTGTGGTTTCTTTCAATCCAACAAGCAACGCTGGCTGCAGTAACCTGACCAAGATGAAATCAACTCCACTGCTAACTCCAGACTTTATTGGCTCTGTTAGTTCTAATCTATTCACCTCTTTCAGTGTTCACAAAACCTGTTAGCTGATTTGCATTCCACCTCCTATCTTTTGCCTACTTCCTTTTAGGAAGATGTTTGTGAATTATTTTAAGCCAGTTGAATCACTCTGAGAGTTAAGTGCTATTTTTAAGCTTTTGAGGAACAGTTGAGAAGGAATGATTTAGGGATGTGAAGCATTTCACAATAATATCCCACAGAAACTTCAACTTACCAAGTTTGTGGTAAATTTCAGCGTATTAAGACATTAGAGGTAAATGACTCCCTGTTCTCAGATATTAAATTCTAAGGCACCCAGGAGCAAAGTGCCTTGTTGAAGCAACGGTGTAGGGTGCAGGTGAGAGACACACACAGCCATCTGCTGCTTGAGAGAATCTTCCTTTCCACGTCTTCTGCATATACTGCTTTCTCTCACTACTGTCTCTGCCTGGGTGCAGATCTTGGTCCTCTTTTATCAGAACCACCATCTCTGTGTCCTTATCAAACTTGTTGCCTCCTTCAGGCAACCGCCCCTTTCAATACTGTGGGCGGGTTTAGGATCCCAGGTGATCTCGCACAGTGGGCAGGTCTCCAGGAGCAGATCACAAGGCAAGAGCCCTCTTGAATGATCATCCCAATTATTTCTGATGAACCTTTTCTGATCCCCCAGCCTCCCAACCAATGTACATTTCTCTACCAGAACCCCCTACTTGTTCCAAGAAGTCTTCCCAGATTAATAAGAACACAAATGTTTTGTCTTATTTCAGCTTTTCTAGACCTTTATGTTGACTGTTCCCATCTCAGTTCTGTGTCTCATGGTCCCCTGCGTCCTCCTTACTGCTGTCCTTTACATGGAAATCTATGCCGTCCTGATCAACGGTGCTGTTTCATTTTGCCATCTGCATGTCCTTACCATGCAGGTTCAGGACATTATTTTCAGTAATAGACTGTACCCAGTCAGAATGGAAAGACTGTGTTTCTTTTCTTTCTTTCTTTTTTTTTTTTAAGGTGATCAGTGAAGCACCAAGTGTAATTATGACTTAATAAATCCTTTTGTTGGTTGATGATAATGAAATGTTCTTTCATAGTCACAGGCTGTACCTTCCTATAATCCAGGTACTGTAGGTCATGGGGAAACAACAGTAGGATGTTAAAGATGATGAAATCTGGAGTAAAATCTTTGTTGTTAACGAACTGAAAACTTGCATATGGGTTTTAAATAATTTCTTCATATACATTGAACTAGCTACCTACCATTGGTCAGGAGCAAAAATAAGTCCCCAGTTTTCATCATGAATTATGGAGTTTGGATAAAGACAAAGAACATTCTAAATTGCTAGGTCTAATCCAAACTTCAGGAAATCACCACTCCATGTATAAGGCAACAGACAGCGATACTTTTCACAGTGAGCATACCAGATAGTTTGTCCTGATATGTAGAATACTGAGAAAATCTAACACTAAATATTGGAGATACTACCATAATCACTCAATTTACAGGGAAGAAAGGTGATTGCAGTAGTATTTTTGTCACTTTATTGCTGCCATTCCTGGTAATAATTGCCGATTTGGGGGTTTATATTTTATTCAGACTTATCAATAGGAATATGGGCATGGAGAATTTTAAATTAAGAGCTAGGAGTAATCCAAGAGCACTTCTGTTTTCTAAATAAGAAAACAGATCCTTCCAAAGATGACTTATTTAAGAGTAGATGGTAATGTATGATGAACCCAGGCCGCTGGCTTCACAGCTGTGCTGCCTCTACGAGCTCTTGGCACTGAAAATAACGCAGGACTGAAAGGTGCTAAGAAGTTGCTCCCAAGCTTAGCCTATCCATGTGAAGAGGGCTTCACAGTGCTTTCCTGATGCCTTCAGGTTTGCAGAGGGGTTCCTGAGGGCATAATCAACATGCGCTTGTGTAAATGGGGTGCACATGCATCATCCGTGAAGTAACGAGGCACTGTAATGAAAACTTTTGTTCCAAATAGTGCTGAACCATCACTAACCTGGCCTGTAGGCCTCTGCAAGTAAAGAAAATTAAATGCAATACCAGCAAATATCTGATATGTGTGGGGAAAGAGTCTAAGATTGAAGAAGGGTGGAGGAAGGGCAGATGGTCAACTTCCTGGGCCTTTTTTAGTCCATGTCATTTCAGTAGCTGTGGTTGGGGCTTATTATCAGAGAAAGGTTGTCTTGCTCTTTTCTTTATCCTCTTATTCCCATCCCCCACCCCTCAAGGTTCCAGAAGTTTCTGTCTCTAGTCTAGGGGAAGATGTATTACTTCTCTTCCTGAAAGGAAAATTTAAAAGAACAAAAAAAAAAAAAAAAAAAGAACCAGATTGTGAGTAATCTTTTCTTGACCTTGTATTTTATTTCCTATTTCTTATAGGGATTAAGCTATGGAGACGGTTGACCAGTCTGTAAATTAAAAACAACCACAACAAAAAGCACAAACAAAATCCCTAAATCTTTGGTAAGTCCTCTCTCCCTCTTTGTACGTCCCTTGGAGTAAATCCCACTGGTTTTTGTCATGTTCCTCGGGCACACTGTGGTTTGTGGTGCTCTTCTTCTGACACACTACAGAACTACTGAAGCGAGGGTGGCTCTTGTCCCCTGGTCACCAAGGTTATCACAAGTCCGTTTTCTTTTATCCCACTTTTTAGGGAAATGCATTACCCTGAAGTACAGGTCTTCCCTTCCCAAGAGACTTGAAAGTATACATCTCTCTTCCAAAATTATAAAAATCTTAATTTGTAATAAAATCACATGAATGAATTGTGGTAAGTTTTTGGCAGGATCTAGAAAATAATGGTTTCATTTAAACATGAATCACTGAGACACTGCTTTCTTAACACAATTAACTCAAAGCAGCCCTTATTGTTAGAATGAAGAGATTTCCCCCACAAAGCTCTCTGCCTGACACAGACTTCCAGCGTGAAGGCCTAGGCACCAGAAGCACAAAACATCGCCACAACAAATCAGCCTCTTTTCTCTCAACACAGAGAAAAAAATGTGTTCCTTCTGGTTATCTTCCTGCAGAGATCTTCTCAGGTTTTCAGAGTCTCAGTAGACTCTGTAAATATACCAAAGGTGAAAAAAAGGAGAAGTTGAGGAATGTGATTTCCCCTTCCCCCCTTCCCCAAGGGAGATTTTTTCAGTATCAGTAACCAGGCGAGGAGAACGGGAATGTGTGGAGAATGTGATGTAAACTCCTGTTTTAAAGAGGCCCACAGTAGGGTGTATTTGGTGAGCCCAGAGACACACTGACAGTGTGAGTGTTTAAGGAAATATCAGTGGGAGCTTTGCTTGGCTGTGGAATCAATTCTTACACAATATTACCGCTGAGTCACAGAAAGGAAAAATGATATTAACATTATTGTCAAATGATGTTTATTTTCAAACGTAGGTGGACTTGACAATATTTAAAAACGCTAAAGAAAATTAAAACACTTTCCCCTCAGTGAAATTCAAGTTTAAAAGACAACATGATTGGCAACTTGAAAAGTAACATTTATTTCTCTTTTCCAAATAAAGGAAATTAAAAGACTTCACCTTTTCATTCTCTGTCCTCTGACACTGAGTCTTTCTTTCTGTTGCAAGTTAGTATTTGGTGATGAGCAAAGGTGAGGAGGTGTGTGGTCATCATCTTGCTGTTGAGGACACTGGGCAGCTCATTAGAAAAAACAAAGCTGATTGGAGAAGGGGGATGAGAAAGTTCATATGTTAAATACTTTTTCTTTTAGGATATGATGGGCTAATTGTAAAATATCGGACTTTCACATGTTAACCCATTCCATGTTTCTCTTTAAGAAAACTTGTAATAATTGTTGAGCTTGATTCTCTCTTTTAAGTAGGAACCTTTGATCTTTGTATGGGATGCCTTTCATGTCGAATGATGTCCAAGGAGCAGAGTGAAGATCTAAGTCACTATTACTCCTGGAAGAAACACGAACACTCGAAGTGGGATGGATTTTGAATGCTGCTTTAGAAAATTACATTTTATTTATTTTTTTACTAGGTTAAATATACATGATACCCAACTTTTAAAAAGTACACAGTGGGAAGTCTATTTCTCCTCAACCCCTTGCCTTCAACCCCATAGCTTTTCTCCTTAAAGATAATCATCCTTATATTTTACTTTGTTGTTCCAAAGATAGTTTTTTAGAGGATTCTTTTTAAAACATTCTTTTAACCTTTCTGATAACATCAGGTCAAACTTTTCCTACTAGGGAAAATTGTTTGGCTCCTTTTTGAAGAGAGGGAAGAGCATAAGCTCAAAGTTTCTTTAGAAAGTGACTGTGCCTCATGACAACCCGGAAAGGTAGGCAAAACCAACTCCATTTTCCAGATGAGGAAAATTGTGATTCCAGGAGGTTGTGTGATTTGCCCAACGGGCTGTTACTGGTGGAGCCTGGGTTCCCCGGGTTCCCACCTAGGTGCTTAGAGCCCCCAGCACCATTCTTTCATGTTGCAGAGGTGCGTGACCAACCCACAGGACTTCTCTGGCACCAGCTGGATGGCTCCAGTTTGGGTGCACATTGGCTTTTCTGTTTTGAAATCATGTTCTAAAATAGCTCATAAGGAACCAAAAAACTTCAATATTATACTAGGACTATCCAGAGTTCCACCAAAGCTTTGGGTGCATGAACAGATACACACAGGGCTACAATCCCTCATGACCTCCTCATGTCTCCCTGCCCAACTGTCATGGCAGTTTCATGGTCACCACAATTCATAAAAACTCTCAGGAGAGGCGAGGCTCTGTTATTCTGTTTAGCTACAGTAAAACATATTAAGAAAGGAGGTGATTCAAGGCAGACTTGCTGGAAGGGTCTTTTTCCATCACCATTGGCAGCTTATATTTGCAAACTTTTTTCCCTGCTCCCACCCTGAACTATACCCCATGTCATTCTTGAGATGACACAATTGGCAACAACAACCATGAGGGACCTGTGGTTGTCAGGTGCTCTCTCAGTTTCTAGTTGGATTTCTCTTGTTTGAGCACTCTCTCATTTGTGCAGTCTTGATTTGGTTATACATGGCCATCTCTTTCAGGCCCTTTGCAAATTTGGTCATGATGGACTTATAGCATTTATTTTAGAATCACTTTTAAAATAGAGATCATGAATAGTTTCTGAAGCGTTACACAGGAGGACATGCTGCTCTCTGTTTGTATTGCCATGTCATGTTGGATTGTCATTAATACATGGTTTGCTCTCCCGCACTCTCCAAGGCTAATAATTTTGACATTATTTTTAGTCCATGTACATAGTTTTGATAACAACCAAGGAGAGGAGGAGTATTCTTGTAAAGGACATTCTTTGTGAGCATGGACTTATCATCCATCTGTGTTCACAAAGAATACAGTGTACTGCTGTTTATCCCGGGTCCTGCAACACTGAAACATTCCTCATACCTCTGTAGGCACCTAAGAATCAAAGCCCATAAATATCAGTGCATGTAGGATGCACTTTCTTCCCCTTGTTGGATTCAAAGCACAGCAACATGACTGACCCAGATTAGCATTTTTTAGGATTAGAATGAGTAGAGTTTAAATTACTTTGCAACTATATCAGAACTCATTGATATATATTATTAACTATTTTCTTTTCTCTTATATTAAAGACTGTTCTTGACAGTAATATTCCTTATTTGCAATATTAAAAGAAATTATGTGTAGCACCTCACCCTATTCCTCATCCCGACCCTTCCAGGAAACATGCCTGAAAATGAGGAGGAATTTGTCATAGAAACTTGGGACCACAAGTGCATTGGTAGTTGAGGCTGGGCAACTGGAGACCCAGTCGTGTGCTTCTGTGGGAGTAGAGACTTAAGGGAGCGGCATAGACCGCCTCACCACTGTGGCAAGACCATTGACTGCGGCATGCAAGCTCTCTGCACACAGGGCAGAACATTTCCAAGTATGTTCTGGTAGGATATTCACATCTGCTGTTATGGACTGAATGTTTGTGTCACGCCCCCCTCCCCATTTGTGTTTTGAAGTCCTAACCTGGAATGCGAAGGTATTGGAGGTGGGACCTTTGGGAGGTAGGTGGTCTTAGATGAGGGCATAGGGATGGGGCTCCCATAATGAGATTAGTGTCCTCATAAGAAGAGGAAAAGAGACCAGAGCTCTCTCTTTCTCTCTGCCCTGTGAGGACTCAGCGAGAAGGTGGCCACCTACAAACCAGGAAGAAGATCCTCACTGGATAACTGAATCCGCAGGCACTGTACTGTTGTTTAAGCCTGTGGTCCCCAATCCCTGGTCTGTGGCCTGTTCCCCAACAGGGCTCTGGGCTTCAGAGCTCGACCCCTTCCTTCCCTATGCGTGGAAAAATTGTCTTCCATGAAACTTAGGAAATGAGGAGCGGGATGGGGGGACGTGGGGCGGCGTACATACAGCAGGAAGTGAGTGGCTGTGAGCCAGTGAAGAAGCTTCATCTGTATTTACAGCCACTCCCCATCACTGGCATCGCTGCCTGAGTGCTGCCTCCCACCCGCTGTGGAAAAATTATCTTCCATGAAACCGGTCTTGGTGCCAAAAACGTTAGGGACCACTGGACCAGCTTATGGTGTTTTACTATGGCAGCCCAAGTGACTAAGACACCTGTATACTCTAGTGCTGCTTAGCTACTGAGATTTTAACTTATCATTTTAGCCTTTTGCTCAGTTTTACTGTTTGCTTTGATCTGGGCCATTTCTTTTCTTTTCTTTTTTTTTGAGACAGAGTCTCACTCTGTTGCCCAGGCTAGAGTGCCATGGTGTCAGCCTAGCTCACAGCAACCTCAAACCCCTGGGCTCAAGCCATCCTTCTGCTTCAACCTCCCAAGTAGCTGGGACTATAGGCAGGAGCCACCACACTGGCTCATTTTTTCTATTTTGTAGTTGCCTGGCTAATTTTTTTTTTCTATTTTCAGTAGAGACGGAGTCTTGCTCTTGCTCAGGTTGGTCTCGAACTCCTGAGCTCAAGAAATCCACCTGCCTCAGCCTCCCAGAGTGCTAGGATTACAGGTGTGAGCTACCATACTTGGCCTCTGTGCCATTTCTTGTTTGCAACTTAGAGAGTCTCTCAGGTCAAAAGTGCTTTTGTTGTTCAGTGGAAGCAGTTACTCCTTCAACACCAAGTTCAAAGACTGTTGGTAGATTTCCCTAACCAGGGGTATTTAAATTTCCTTCTTACATTTCCCTGGTAGTTATTCATAAGACTTAATCACTGACACTGTCCTAAAATTAATTTCTTCTGCTTTGTGCTCCTCCACTGGAATCTTAGCCTTGTGAATGTTGAGACTTGTTCTCTTTTCCTTTCTGCATCTTCTGCACCTAGAACAGTGCCCAGCCCCAATAGGTGCTGAATGAATGATCAAGTCAGAAACATTCTGGAGTGTGATGAGGGTCATTTGGTAAAAGCACCTGTAATTCATTGCTAACTTAGTCCCTGAAAAGAGCTAAGGAATGTCCACATAAAAACCTGTACATGGATGTTTATAGCAGCTGTATTCATAATTGCCAAATCTTGGAAGAAATCAAGATGTCCTTCAGGAGATGAATAGGTAAATAAACTGTGGTACATTCAGACAATGGAACGTTATTCTGCACTAAGGAGAAGTGAGATGTTAAGCCATGAAAAGATGTGGAGGAAATTTAAATGCATATTACTAGGTGAAAGAAGCAAATCCAAAAGGCTACATACTGTAAGTATGATTCTGACTATGTGCCATTCTGGAAAAGACAAAGCTATTGCGATAGTAGAAAGATCAGTGGTTGCCAGGGGTTAAGGCGAGGGAGGGATGAAGAGGTGAAGTGCACAGGATATTTAGGGCAGTGAAACTACTCTGTATGACACTATAATGATGAATACATGTCATACATTTGCCTAAACCCACAGAATGTACAAACCCCAAAAGGGAACCATAATGTAAACTATGGACTCTAGGTGACAATGTTGTGTCAATGCAGGTTCATCAATTGGAACAAATGTACTACTCTGGAGGGGGACATTGATAATGGGTGAAGAGGGAAAGTTATGCGTGTGTAAGGGTAGGGAGTATATGGGAAATCTCTTGTGTTTTTCTCTCAATTTTGCTGTGAACCTAAAAATGCTCTTAAAAACTAGTCTTAAAAAGAGAAGCAAGTTATTCTTTGGATTATGTTTTTCCCAGGGCATCTTTTCCATCCCTTTTTCTTTTCCTTGTCTAGATCGTATCAAACTCATTTCCTTCCTCTGCCTTAAGCTGACCATTCTAAACTGATCAGAAACAAGAAGACTGAGCTAGAAAAAGGGACTCTCCAGAGCTTTGAAGGTGCTTATGGAAGGAATTGGGGAACTGCTTGGCCAGATCTGTAATCTCAAATAAATTATAATTTATACTCAGAAGAATTCTACTACAGACCCAGGAAATTATAATCTGTGACTATCCTCTGTTTAGGCAAGACTATAAAGCTAAGATCAGTGAATATATATATAGAGAAAAAAGGGACAAAAGATTTCTCCAATAGGCAATCACAAGCCCTAAATAATTGCATTGCATTTTGATGTAAATTTGCATGCAAATACGGAGAAAACTGTGG
The DNA here is from genome assembly GCA_963574885.1 of Lepilemur ruficaudatus. Classification (NCBI taxonomy): domain Eukaryota; kingdom Metazoa; phylum Chordata; class Mammalia; order Primates; family Lepilemuridae; genus Lepilemur; species Lepilemur ruficaudatus. Next base: position 15,006 of record CAUYRT010007544.1, read on the forward strand.
GTGGGGTATACATAGATTTTCATAATGTATTTGATAATTCAATTTTCAGTGAAGTATCACAGTAATTTTCTCTTTGAGGAAGGAGGATGATTAGTCACCACTGGGGAACCAACTTAAAAACAGGAAATGAAGGGTATGGTAAATAAACAACTTCTCTATGGGGAAATATAAAGGGAACAATGTTTAAGCTCTTGTTTTAACTAAATTCTTTATAAGTGATTTTTGGCTAGGATAAAATGTGAAGCAAATGACCCAAATTTGTGAATGATACAAAACTTTTTTGGGTTGGGAGGCAAGCCATAAAAAGAGATAAATGCAGGAAGTTCGTAAATCTGTATGAGTGGATATAAAAATGGAAACAAGAATAGTTGAGAGGTGACAGAAAAAACTAATATTTACCAAGAACTTATCAGGTATAAGCTGCTGCTTGAATCACTTAACATTTATTATTTTACTTAGCCTCATAACCACCATATGAAATTAGTAGATTATCCTCATTTTATGAATGATGAAACTGAGACAGTAAGAGGTTAACTTGCCCAAGATCATACATAAATAGTACATGATGAAGATGGATTTAAACTTAGAAAGGCAGGGGAGATTCTGCTTCAAGATGGCTTACTAGAGACATCGGATACTTGCCCTCTCCAGAAAGAAGAACCAAAATTATGAATAATCACATCTTGAATAGAACATTTAGAAGAGACCACTGGAGTCCAACAGAAAAGTCTCACACACACACACACACACACAAAATGAACAAAACCCCCCAAACCCCTGAGGCATAGAAGGAGAAAGAAACGAGCACTAGCTCTGCCGAAGTCAGCTGGGAGCCTCAAGAAGCTCACTATTGCAGAGAAAGGGTAAGAGAGAACTTCAGTGGTCCATGTCCTCAGACTACTGCAGTCTGAACCACAGGAGAGCTCCTCTACTCACATGAACCCTGACCCTAATGTGCATGGTGATTGGGAGACCCTGTGAGGACATTATACCAGACAAGGATTTTGTGCTGGGTCACTCACGCCCCCAAGACTTAAGCAGCTGCAGCAGGGCACCATTGTGAGAGCATAGCTGTCATGGGACTGCATCCTGCCCTGGGAACCACAGCCATCATATCTCCATATCCCAGAAGGCCCCACTGAGATTTCCCATTATCTACCCAGAGGGCTACAGTGGCACAGCACTTGCTGAACCCAAAGGTCCCCAGTTCTCTAGCCCACAGGGAATACTACTCCCTGGGGAAAGGACTGTGCAGTACACCAAAAAGGCAGCCCCTGGGATAAAGGAAACCAAAGCATGTGCTTTCCAGAGCCTGAGAGCTCCCTGTCTGGGGCTGTGTGAAGTGACCTGGCCCCCAGCACCCGCACAAACTTATGCTTGGGTTTGCAAGTGGAGAGTGAGATCCCCTCCCCCTCTCCACAGCAGTTGCTGCCACTAGGAACCCAGGTGGGTAAGCCTGAAATACAACGGCTGGAGACAGTGATACCTACTTTACTGGCAGAGTGGCCTCTGTGCTTGGGCTTCCATGTAGAGAGTGGAACCTATTTTCCCCTTCTACACAATGCTGCAGCTTCAACTGCTGCTTCTGCTTCTGCTGCTGCTGAAGGCGGAGGCAAGCAAGTCAGAAGGTAGCCTGTGTAGGGCTGTCCATGCCCTCACTGGTGGCATGGCCTCTGTCCTTGAGCTTCTGTGCAAAGGGTGGGGTCTTTCCTCACCTCTATGTGACATGGCAGAATGGGCTGAGAGTGGCCTGTGGATGGCAACCCCATGTCACAGCCATCACCAAAACCAGCATGCACTGCTTAGAACCCAGAGAGTTTTCCCACCATTGCTACTGCCATCACTCACACCACACTGGCTGCCCTGGGACCTGGCAACCCACTCACCTGCCCAGGCCACTGCTGCCAATAACACTATCTGAGATATCTACCTGGAGGCCCAAGAATTGTCCTGGCTAGTCTCACTAACACCAGTGCCAGCATTTACAGACCTGGGGCCTAACACACTCAACCCACTGCTGCCACTACTGAGGCCCAAAGATTGGCCCATCTGGCATCTCTATCCCTAGCAAAACTTCACCAAAACTTCCACTAATAACTGAATTCCAAACCACTGAGGAAATCACAGATACCACTGACATTGTTTACAGTTGAAGAAAGCATATAGAGACTACACTACTATATGCACCCTGAATTAAAGCTAAAGGGCCCTACCCAACCAATACTATTGATACATTTTCAAAAAATTGGAAGAAGCCACTGTTACACCAGAAGTGTAGATATCAACATAAGGACACAGGAAACATGAACAAGCAAGAAAATATGACACTTTCAAAGGAACACAATAATTCCCCAGCAACAGATCCCAATCAAAAATAAATTCACAAAATCCCAGAAAAAAGAATTCAAAATTACAATACTAAAGAAGATCAGTGAGTCATGAGAATTCTGAAAAACAGTACAAACAAATCAGAAAAATAATTCAGAATATGAATGAGAAATTTACCAAAGAGATAGATGTCATAAAAAAGAACCAAACAGAAATTCTAGAACAGAAGAACTTGAGTGAAATACAAAACACCCTAAAAGCTTCACAAATAAACTAGATCAAGCAGAAGAATCTCATAATTTAAACATAGATCCTTTGAAATAATCCAGTTTGACAAAAATAAAGAAAAAAATAAAATGGAATGAACAAAGCCTTCATGATATATGGGAGATAATAAAACAACCAAATGTAGGAATTATTAGTATCCCCAAAGGTGAAGAGAGAATAAAAAGTTTTGAAAACCTATTTAATGAAATAATAGATAAAAACTGCCCAAGTCTAGAAGATTTAGATAGCCAGATACCAGAGACCCAGTGATTCCCAAAAAGATGCAATGCAAAAAAAGGTCTGCATGGCACATTATAGTCTAATTGTCTAAAGTCAATGAGAAAGAGACAATTCTAAAAACAGCAAGAGAAATTCATCCATTCACCTATAAAGTAGTCCCCATCAGACTAACAGCACACTTCTCAGCAGAAACCTTGCAGGCCAGGAGAGAATGGGATGATATATTCAAAGTGCTGAAAGAAAAAAATTGCCACCCAAAAGAATGCTATATCCAGCAAAATTATCCTTCATAAATGAAGGAGAAATACAGTCTTTTCCAGAGAAGCAAATGCTGAGGGAATTTATCACCACCAGACTAGGCTTACAAGAAATGCTCCAAGGGAGTCCTAAACTTGGAAGTGAAAGGACAACAGTTACCATCATGAAAACACACAAAAATATAGAACTCACAGGTAAAGCAAGCACACAAATGAGGAAGAGAAAAGTCTCAAATAGTACTACCACAGAAAATCAACAAACCACAAAGTCAAATGATAAGAGAAAGAAAGGAGCAAAGAATATGCAAAACAATCAGAAAGCTATTAACAATATTATAGAAACAAAACCCCACATGTCAATAATAACCTTGAATGTAAATGAACTAAAATTTCTACTTTAAAGATGTAGACTAGCTGAATGAATGAAAAATGGGATCTGACTATATACTGTCTACAAGAAACACACTTTATGGTAAAGACACATATAGACTGAAAGTAAAAGGGATGGAAAAAAATATTTCCATGCAAACAGAAACCAAAAGTGAACAGGAGTAGCTATACTTATATCAGATAAGACAGACTTTAAGTAAAACACAGTAAAAAGAGACAAAGAAGATCATTATATAAAGACAAAGTGATCAATCCAGCAAGAGGATATAGCAATTCTAAATATATATGCATCCAACACTGGAGCATCTAGATTCATAAAATAAATATTACTAGATCTAAAAAAAAGAGACAGATTCAAATACAATAATAGTGAGGAACTTCAATATCCCACTCTCAGCATCAGACAGATTATCTACACAGAAAATCAACAAAGAAACATTGGCCTTAAACTGTACTTAAGACCAAATGGATCTAACAGACATTTACAGTACATTTTATCCAACAATGGCAGAATATATACTCTTTTTATCAGCACATGGAACATTCTCCAGGATTGACCATATGTTAGACCACAAAATAAGTGTCAAAAAATTAAAAAAAAATTCAAAATCATATCAAATGTATTCTCAGACCACAATGCATAAATCTAGAAATCAATACCAAGAGGAACTTTGGAAATTGCACAAACATACAGAAATTAAACAACACACTCCTGAATGACCATTAGGCCAATGGAATTAAGATGGAAATCAAAATATTTCTTGAAATAAATGAAAATAGAAACACAACATACAAAATCCTGTGTGACACAGTAAAAGCAGTGTAAAGAGGGATTTTATAGTGATAAACATGTACATCAAAAAAGCAGAACGATTTCAAATAAACAATCTAATGAAGCACCACAAGGAACTAGAAAAGCAAGAACAAACCAAAACCAACATTAGTAGAAGAAAATAAATAATAAAGATTAGAACTAAATGAAATAGAGACCAAAAAAAAAAATAAATAAAATAAAAAATAAACAAGCAAGGGATCAATGAAATGAAAAGTTGGTTCTTTGAAAATAAATAACATTGGTAAACCAATAACTAGGCTAACCAAGAAAAGAGAGAGAAAAGACTTAATAAATTCAGAAATGAGAAAGGAGACAGTAAACTGATACTGCAGAAATAGAATATGAAAGATCACTAGAGACTATTAAGAACAAGTATATGCTAACAAACTGGAAAACCTAAAAAAAATTAAAAAATTCCTGCAAACATACAATCTATCAAGATTGAATCAGGAAGAAATAGAAATTCTGAGCAGACCAATAAGGAGTAGCAAGATTGAATCAGTAATAAAAAGTCTCCCAAAAAAGAAAAGCCCAATGCTGGATGGATTCAATGCTAAATTCTACCAAATGTATAAAGAAGAAATAATACCAATCGTCTTCAAACTATTCCAAAAAGCTGAAGAAGAGGTAATTCTCCCGAACTCATCCTATGAGGCTAGCATCACCCTGATACCAAAACTAGGCAAAGACCCAACATAAAAAGAAAACTACAGGCCAATATCCCTGATGAACATAGATGCAAATATTCTCAACAAAATTCTAGAAAACCCAGTCCAATAGCATAGAAAAAAGATAATACACCATAATCAAGTGGGATATATACCCAAGGATGGTTAAACATACACAAATGAGTAAATGTGATACATCACATCAAGAAAATGAAGGGAAAAATCCTATTAATATGATCATCTCAATAGATACAGAAAAAGCATTTGACAAAATTCAGCACTCCTTTTTGATAAAAACTCTCAACAAACTAGACATAAGAGGATCACATCTCAAAATAATATGACATTTTGACAAACCCACTATATATGACAAACCAACAGCTAACATCATACTAAATGAGGAAAAGTTGAAAGCCTTTCATCTAAGAACTGGAATAACACAAGGATGCCCACTTTCACCACTCCTGTTCAACATGGTACTGAAAATCCTAGCCAGAACAATCAAGCAGGAAAAAAAAATAAATAAATAAAAGGCAAGCAAATTGGAAAAGAGGACATCAATTGTTCCTGTTTGTAGATGACATGATCTTATATTTAGAAATACCAAAAGACTCCACCAAAAAACCTTTAGAATTGATAAACAAATTCAGTAAATTTGCAGGATACAAAGCCAACATACAAAAATCAGTAGCATGTCTATACATCAATAACAAAATAGCTGAAAAGGTAATCTCATTTATGATAGCTACAAAAAATAAAATGCTGAGGAATAAATTTAACCAAAGAGGTGAAAGATCTCTACAAAGAAAACTACGAAATATTGATGAAAGAACTTGAAGAGGTCACAAGCAAATGGAAAGACATCCCATACTCATGGATTGGAAGAATTAATATTGTTACAATGACCATACTGCCCAAAGCAATCTATGGATTCAATACAATCCTTATCAAAATATCAATGTCATTTTTTTGCAAAAATAGAAAAATCAATTCTGAGATTCATATGGAACCAAAAAGAGCCCAAATAGCAAAAGCAATCCTGAGCAAAAAACAAAACTGGAGGCTTCACATTACCTGAGTTCAAAACATATTATAAGGCTATAATAACCAAAACGGCATGCTATGGTATAAAGATAGACATGTAGACCAATGGAATAGAATAGAGAACCCAGAAATAAATCCACATACTTAAACTAACTGATCTTTGACAAAGCTGCCAAGAACATACATTGAGGAAAGGACAGTCTCTTCAATAAATGGTGCTGGGAAAACTGGATAACCATTTGCAGAAGAATGAAACTGGACTTATGTACAAAAGTCAACTCAGGATGGATTAAAGACAAATGTAATATCTGGAACTGTAAAAATACTAAAAGGAAATATAGAGAAAACTCTTTAGGACATTGGTTTAGGTAAAGATTTTATGGCTAAGATCTGAAAAGCACAAACAACAAAAACAAAAATAATTTTAGTTTAATACTATTAAACTAAAAGCTTCTGCATAGCAAAAGAAGCAATTAACAGAGTGAAGAGACAGCCTGTTGAATGGGAGAAAATATTTGTAAATTACTCATCTTACAGGGGACTAATATCCAGTATATACAAGGAACTCAAAAAGCTCAATTGTAATAAAACAGATGATCCAATTAAAAAATGGGCAAAGGATATGAATAGACATTTCTCAAAAGAAGACATACAAGTGGCCACCAGGTATATGAAAAAATGTTCAACAGCAGTAATCATCAGGGAAATGCAAATCAAAACCACAATGAGATATCTCACTCCAATTAGAATGGCTATTATTAAGAAGACAAAAAATAATAGATGCTGACTAGGACGTGGAGGAAAAAAAACACTTGTAACACTGTTGGTGGGAATGGAAATTAGTACAACCACTATGGAAAACAGTATGGAGACTTTTCACAACACTCAACATAGAAGCACCATATAATTCAGTAACCTCACTACTGGATATCTATTCGAAGGAAAAGAAATCAGTATATCAAAGGGATACCTGCAATAAACATGCGCTTGCATCTTTTCATAGCACTATTCACAATAGCAAAGATGTGGAATCAACCTAAGTGTCCATCAACAGATGAATGGATAAAGAAAATGCGATATGTAGACACAATGGTATACCATTTGGCCATAAAAAGAATGAAATCATATCATTTGCAGCAATACAGATGGAAGTGGAAGTCACCATGTTAAATGAAATAAGCTAGACACAGAAAGACAAATACCACACGTTCTCACTCATATGTAGGAGCTAAAAAACTTTATCTCGTGGACATACAGAATATAATGATAGATTCCAGAGGCTGACCAGAGTGGAGGGGAAGGAGGGATGAAGATTTATTGGTAATGGGTACAAACAAATGGTTACATAGAAGAAATAAGTTCTAATGTTTGATAGCAGACTAGGGTGACTATACTTAGCAAAAATATCATGTATATTTCAAAATAACAAGAAGAGAAAACTTGAAATGATACAAACACATAAGAATGATAAACACTCAAGGCTGTGAATACTCCAAATCCCCTGACTCGATCATCACACATGCTATGCATGTAACAAACATGCACATGTACCCTAAAGTATGTAAAATATTACATATTAATAAAAGAGAAATGAGTAAATAAATAAACCTAGGGAGCCTGCCTCAGAACTTGTATGCCTTATCACTTTTATGCCTATAATATGAAGGGAAAAGGGGTTTCTTTTTGCTATTTCTTACCTCTTAGATTGAGAACTCTTGAGTCCAGGTACCAAACACAATGTAAGTAATAGCTACATGACAGCAATTCTCAAATACGTAGAAGATGAGGGGAGTAGAAACCAAGAAAGCAGCTAAAGATCTGGAACACTGCTCAGTGAGGAAACTTTCAGGAAGAAAAACAAGAAAAAAAGCTGAGCACCAAGAAGGGTGTTAAAAAACCAAACTGAACTTTGTCCTGTCAATTTATAATTAAGATGCATTTACACCAGCATTTTTGTGGGCAGTTCTGTTCAAATTAATTTTAGAAAGAATCAGTAGAAGGAGATGAAGGAGATGGGCAATGAAAATGGCAGAACAGATGAAAACGGAAGTTTGGGAGAAAGACTTACTTTAAGAATAAAGGTTGAGAAAAGTCTGAGATTAATATCTATGAAATCATAAATGGCATGACTGAAGTGGATACAAAAATTATTCATGAAATATTTGGCAAAGTAAATTTAGGATATGAAAAGGAGATAGTGCTGAAGTCCTTTAGTAATAAACCCATGGTATTATTACCCCATGAGTTAGTATGGGCAGAGTATATAATACCTTTTGCTGTGGTTAACAAATTATTGGAAATAATTATAAATAATTGCTGAAGATAGAGATGGAGCCAATGTACAAGAGTGATGCCAGGAAGGCTAGTCACAGGCCTTAGCCAGCCCAGTGTTTTTTTTTTTTTTAAAAAAAGAGAGAAAGCATACTGAAATAGTGCAATGTGGCTTGGAAGTCAGACAGACCTGCGTTCAAATTCTAGCTCTGGAGTTTACTGAGTAGTTACTTAATCCCTCTGAGCTGCAGTTTTATCACCTGCTAACTATAGATAATCACGCTTCCCTGAGCACATAATTGACATTCCAAAAATGTTGGGTGTTATTATAATTAAGGTGACCCCGTGTGTGTCACCTGATATGCTCAAAAAAGCTTTTCTCTTCCGTTAGGCTGAAGGATGTTGAGGGTTTCAATTTTATTTTACTCTAAGCTGCAATTCTCAGCCTCAACTCTGAATTTATGTTCATATCTCCATATACACAGTGGGAAATTGCTGTGCTCTCCCTTGTTCTTCACGAAATACATAGTTTTTCAGCAGTTTACGTATTGTTTCTTGATTACTTTTTAATAGCTTACAATGATGCAGTTATCTATGGTATTTCTCTTTTGAATTTTTTTTTGGTTTTTGTTGCTTAGTTTGTTTTTGATGACCCTTTTATATCTTTAATGTGAAAGGAGAAGGGGTTTCTTTTTGTCATTTCTTATCTCTTAGATTGAGAACCTTTGAGTCCAGGTACCAAATATAATGTAAGTAACAACAACTACATGACAACAATTCTCAAATAAACCTTCTGCAGTGGAAATGACAAGCAGAATAAACACAAAGTAGAATGTGCTTGTTATGACTCACATGTTGCCTAGAACTTCAGAGTCCCTGCCCATTCTGTTTAAATCAGACATGTCAGGTGATCTGGCCGCAAGGACTGAGTATGACACTCGTGTGTTTTGCTAAAACAAGGTCAGCAGTCAGAGCTGGAGAGCCATACCCTGGTGAATTTAGCTGTGACAGTTGCCTAGATATTATGTTGCCTAGTATTATGATTTAGGTAATTATTTTCTAAATTTCCAGAACATTTCTCATTTCTGGGCAATGGCATTTAAAAAGAAATTATTTTTTCATTTGCCTTATAAGTAGGTGACTCTTTTTCAGTGGCAACAGTGAGAAAAGGGGGAAGATTGACCTAAGAAAGAAACAGGAAGAAAGAAATTGTCCAGAACTTTGAAATTATGTATTTCTACTTCCATTATATTTATAGTTTCAAAGAAATAGAGAGCAATAATTTTACAAAGGGAGCACCAGCCAAAACCAATTTATAATGGAAAGCAAATATTTGATCAGAATCTGAGATTATGACAATTACTTTGTTATTTTTGTAAACGGACATCCAACCTTAAAGACATAGCTTTGGAAAAATATATAAAATTGGAAACACATTTACAAGAAAGCATGCTACCCTGTCCTCCTTTTATTTTTACCTCAGCTTTAAATTTTCTGGCTACAGTCACAAAAAGGAACGAAAGGTCAACGAAGAACAACATGGTCTTATTTAATCTTTAAAACTTTGTTAGGTACTTTAGATGGCATCTACCTGGAACTTTGGCCCCTTGGACATGGACCCCTTCAAATTGCTGCTTCTGCAGGACTCTCAACAATAGCTCCTGAGGTGGAATCCACTCAGAAATTCAATTAACATCCATGTCTGCTTTAGATTAAAAAACAAGATAATTTTGATCAACTGGGTAAATAAATCATGGAGAATTTTAGCTACAAATTAAAATGAACTGGGAGTAAGACGTGATTGGAACTGAAATATCTATATTACAGGCATGAACCTTCAGACAGCTAACTTCATGTGACTGTCCCCTCTGTGTTACCCAATGCATAGTTTCCTCCCTTATTCTTCATAATCATCAGTGAAATTGCAAATGTCACCCCTTTGTATTCTTTTCTTCACATTCATTTGTCTTTTTAGGGCTGATTTCAAAGCATGTTTAGTATGAGAAAGGGGAAACGTGGATTAAAAACCATAAGGGCTCTTCTCGGTTTCAGAGGTCACTATAGGTGAAACCTCTGCAAATTGAGGCAAAAATGTCTGAGCATTTGTCTTAAAAATTTTTACATTTATTTTTAAAAATTAACCTTGATTTTAAAGAAGATAAAGTTGTTAATGTGTACTCCAGCTCTGAAGGAAGGCTCCTGAAGGGCTCCTGGCTGCTGCCCTCAGAGAGGGCACCTACTTTGGGATGGTATGCTGACCCCTGCAACCTGAGTCCAAATTCCAGCTTCCTTGCTCAACTTGGACAACACACGAGAGCTGGCTGTAGAGGCTGTTTTAATTTTTTTCTTCTTGTTTTGTTTTGCTTTGTTTTTAACCACCTAATGAAAGAATTCTGGATGTAGATTAACTTCTCATCTGCTCCATCCTCTCCCCTCCCGTTTCAACGGCCAGGGACTAAGCACCATGGTGCTTTGATGGGTTTCCAATTTTGATGGTAAAATCCTTGTTTTTCTTACAAAAAAAGATTTTTTCTGCTTCTGACAAAACTCTAATCTTGCCCTTCTGACTCTGGATTCTCTGCATCTCTTCCTTCCATGCTTCGGGAAGAAACAATTGAGCAACCCTGCCATGTTTCTCCTGAAAGTAGCAAAAACAGTGGCTTCAAGAGCCCTATGCTGAATCATGTCATAGATATTTTTTCTATACTGCCCAGCGTATTTTCAATTAAAAGCAGGCAGCCTGATTCTAAGCCACCTGAACTAAGCTTTGGAAAGAAGTGTGGAAGAAGGAAAGAGGGTTGAAGGAAAAACACCTTTTCTGAGTAAAAAAAAAAGTTCAGTCTTTCTTCCAGTGTATGGTTTAAAAATGTGGACTCATTGGAATGAATTTGAGGGTTAGGTTACAATTTGCTCATAGCAGATTTTGCAATTAAACTCATTTAATTGGCCCTTTTAATCTGTTCAGTGACATATACATGGGATTAAACAGGATGAAATTCTGTAGCTTCTCAACCCACTCCCCCAGCCCCATATCCATTAAAATCATTGCTTCCTGATTTTTTCTCTCTTTTTTTTTTGTAAAGGGCCCTGCAACACATTTGCCTTTAAGCGCTTGGGCAGCAGTGGGAGCCGCGCTCGGTGCCCTTAGGTGCACTGGGCTAGGCCAGGCAGCTGGTGTGTTCAGGGAAAGCTGCATTCCAGTGAGTGTAGGGCCCACACCCAGGCCACACCTTGAAAGTCATGTCAACCTGGAGGGAGACAGAGATAAGGTGCCTTGAAGGGAAGAAAGAGGCCCCTCTTCTCTCCCCTACTCCCATCTCCTTCCTCAGGTGGAAAGTGGACTTGACCTGCTCCTCTCTCCTTTAAGACTCAGCAAAGGGTTAAGAGCCATTTCTTCCTAGAGGGGCTTCCTGACACCCACTTCTATCCAACTCTGACCTCCTGACTTCCCTTCTCGATGGGCTGCTTTTTAACCTCTTTCTCTGAGCAGGCTAATGCTCTATTAATATCGCTTTCTCATCAGTCTCGCTCCTGACTGGGGAGTCCTCCTAGACACCGAACTCCAGGAGTCTTGGAATATCTTTGTCGCCTCATGTCTGGCACTTGGTAGATGCACGATTGTTAATTGACGGAGCAAACAAACTGTGGGAACCCGCAAAGCTATTCTGACTTCCTGACCGACCTAGTAAGCTGCATTTATGTTGCACCAGATAGGCTGAGCCTAACACTTCTTAAAATAGGAGATACTTTTGAAAAAGGAAGGGGGCGGGGAGAGGAAATCAGTGATAGAAGTGGCCTCCTGGTCAACAAAAGTAAGAGCCTTTGAAAGGATCAACAAATAAAAGCAAGCTGAGGATGTCTGTTTTGTTGCAGATCAGCTGTTCTAAATCCAGATTCAGTGCTACCTTGCTGTATTGGTGTGGGGCAATCAGCAACCCAGTTGTGTCAGTTTCTGCATGAATGTTTTTCCCTTCCAGTTCTGTGCTACAGTGGAAGCCATGAAAATGCTAGTATGATCTATCCCAGTCATCTTGAAAGTTTTTAACTGTGCATCCTAAAAGTAAAAACTGTATCAGCCCACATCTTCTCTTTCTACATAGCTATCAATTATATGCATGCACTACTGTGCTAAGGTATCATGTCCATTATAAACTGTTACACATAAAAATTAAAAGATGATGAAATAAAAATATAAATAAAAATTCCAGTATTTTCTTCCCAAGCCTGAACAGATCACTGTTGCCCCCTGGGTGGATGGCACACCCAGATTTGGAGGCTGCTGCATGACTTCTCCCACCTATGACTTAATGATTTGGACAAAATCAGATGTCTTCTCTTTGAACTCTTACTGGGGGTGAGGAGCGTAGTGACATGACTGAGCTACTCATTATGCTGCTCTTCATCTCAGTTTGCCTTTTCTAATGATGTAGGCTTGTTTATCTCACAGAAATGCAGAGATTAATCTGATACACCTGAATCTAAGAGTGAGGTCATTGCTTTGGCATGTTGTATGTTAATTCCTTCTAACCTTTTCTGTTTTCTGGGAAAATTCTATTATTTCACTAAATCACATTGATCCTTTTATTAAGTGGGGATAATATTGCCACCTTCATCTTTGAATTGTGGAACTTTAGCTGTAGGATGGATTGTAGAGGAGATTGTAGTCTAGATTTTACCCAATGACATGAGGAAACTAGCCATAAAAAAGAAAGCAGGTTCCTTGAGGTGGCAGACAATCCCCGTTGCCTGCAAGATTGACCTCCCCTTCTTGCCTCTAATTATGTTTACCTTCCTCTGAGTGTGCACAGGCTTGAAGGCAGGCTGGGCTTCCTTTTCAGCACGTGGGAGAGTGTCTTGCTTAGGTAAGTCAATTACAGAGATTCCATCCACGCGCCTTGCTGAGTGATTGGGTTTATGCTTAGGTTTGTGACATGGGCTGACCAAGTTTCTTAGAAAGTTCCTTTTTTTTTTCACTTCAAAAAAGGGACACAATTTGTGAACATTCCCTTCCTACCTCTGTACCTCACCATCTCCATGTGACATGGACACTTCTGTAGCCACCTGAGGGCCATGGAAAAAGGTGGTCTACAAGGACAACCGAGCCCTGAGGCATGGCAGGATAGGAAGATGGTCACAAAGTCCTGGAGCTGCCAACTTAATTACCCTGGAACTTCCGTAACTCTGGCCTTCCTGCTATGGAAACTAATAAATGTGCACATTGTTCAAGCCACAGTTAGTTACATTTTCTGTAATTTGTAGCTAAATGCATCTTAACCGATACACTTATCCAAGGGGGCTAGGGGTGGCAGAAATGGGACAAGAATTCAGAACTTTAAAATAGCAAGTACTGTACTGCTTGTTTTTGTTTACAAATGATGGCTGAAAAGAATTCATTCACCCTGCTCAGTAAGGGCGATTGGTTCCTTTCACTTCGGGACCTTTCGTTCCTATGTAGCTGGAAGGCTCTGAAAGAGTAAAATTATTGGATTTCATAGGAATGTTATGCTTTCGTCGAGTGTTCAACTCTGGTGACATCTTGATGGGCTTCTCCTGGGAATACATACTTACTTTTTCATATTAAGCTTCTCATCCAGGGATATCCAGTTACACTGTAAATTTTATCTATTGGCAAATATAACTTGCCTACAGAGGCCTGGGCCAACAATCCCTCAGTGAGTTAGTGGTGAAAACGCCTGTGTGTGGGATCAGGGCAGTTGTATGTTCAAACCAAAACTCCCTTTGAGGCCAGTCCAAGCTGCCTTCGTTGCTGCCGGTTAGCTGGGACACCCAGAAATAACCGGGGTGCTTCTAAAGGCAATGAGTGGTTTCAGATCACCCATAGACACCCATAGTAAATGGAAAGCTTTTGTCAACATCTTTAATGGTTTCAGTTGGTAAATTATTAACAGAATATATGTGGAGTCCTCAGCATTTCAAATACATTTGCTTTCTGAACGAGAACATTGGAGAACAGTCTCTCCTGCCAACTTCTAAGCTGCAGGTGCCCACTTCCTGCCCCTCCTCTCTCCAGATTGCGAGAGGAGCCTTCCTCTCTTGCTAAAGGGGCTTCTCCCTGTGCTGCTGGGGACTCTTAGCTTCCTGTGTGCGCTTACCTTTATCCTCGCCCTGCCATGGGAATGGTTTCTTTCCATCCATTAGACTCTTCTTGTCCCAACAAGAAGAGTGGGGGAAAGATCACAATTTGAAAAAAATTTAAAAAAAACCCCTGGATTCTAGCAAAGGCTCTGCCACTTAACTAACTTATTAACCTTGGGTAAATCACCTAACTTCTATGAGTCTAAATCTTTATCTGTCAATCGGGGATAGTCACACTATTTGTGTTATCTACATCTCAGAGGTGTCAGAATCAAGGGATATATATGTAATCCTTGTGGATAGACTGAGAGCCTTACTCTTCTTACTATCGATATTATTTATGTTGATATTTTTTCTTCATAGGAGGTTGACAACATGTCCGTTCAAACGTTCCAATTCTCACTGACTTAGTAGGCAGGGAGAGCAAGTCCACACGCCAGTGGGTGGAAGGCCCCGTAGGACACATTTGCTGGAAAATATAGTGGTGTTGTAGTCACACTAACACACACTGAGGAGTGGGTCCTGTTAGTATTTTTCACAGCAGCGTTTCTTGGCTTAGACCTGGCATGCTGGGCAATGCCCACCTGTTAGGAACATTCACTTATTCAAGGGAGAAAGGAGAAGAAGCAGGAGGATAGCGATAGGGTGGGTGGGAGAGACAGGTTGTACTTTCATCAAGATGCTTTTGAAGTGCACATTGTTCTAATTACAACTGTGGGATGGGAGACACTGTCCCGAATCAGAAGGCAATAAGATGTATAGGCCATAACTGTCACTAACTTGATGACCCCGGGCAAAACATGTAGCTTCCCTAAATTTTCCTCATTAATTAAAAGCAAATGGGAATGGTACCATTTATTATGTTGCTGTGAGTATTAAATGAGAACACACAAAGTAACTAGCATATGATGACACTACTGTGTGTGTGCGTGAGTGCACAAGTGTTTGTGCACAGTTTTATTACCCAGGTATGGATTCACTGAGGAGCCACACAGTCCACCGATCACTTACTGACACTGATCACATATAAAGCGTAATACCAGGTTGCAATGCAATGAGCGCTCAAGGTGGTCGGAATCTAGACACAAAATAGAGAAGTCAAGGGCACAATATGCTGAGAAAAGTGTGAGCTCCTCAAGGTCTGAAAAGCTCTCAGAAGTTGTGCTTCATAGACAATGTTATAGAGAATGACTATGTTTTAAATTGGGGAAGAAATTCCAGGTGTAGAAGCAACAAGAGCAAAGGTTTGCTGAGGAAGGAGGAAGACTGGCTGGAATGACCAGCCAGTGGGAACGTAGCAAGGTAGCATCAGGCGTCCTTTCAGGAACGCTGCTATTGGCTCCAGCGCCAATGGGTGCTGCTTGGCCATTGCTCAGGAATTCTTGCCTCTTCAGGGAGCAGTTGCAATGAGCAATGTGGGGGTGGGGACACCCCATTAACTCACAATACGTAGTGTGGCCTGCTCTTTCTCTTTGTAAAGAGTTACCTGTTGATCAACAATGGCGTGCTAAGGCATCAAGAAAGGTTATGTAGAAAGTGGAAACCATGCAAGATACCTGACCCGAAGATCATTCTAGTTATGGATGTAGGATAAAAGATGCATGCCAAGAGAATAAATCTTTATGGAAGAAGACAGCTGCATATTTTAAGAAAGGACATAAAAAAAACAGCGTAATATAGACAGAAAATGGGTGACATGCCCCGTTGTTGACAAAGATGGGATTGTTGTGAGCCTTGTGTGTATGAAGAGCAATGTTTGGAAAACCTGAAATCACAGTTTGACTGTACTTCACCTAATGCAACAGAGGCCCATCAGCCCTGGGGAGCAGGTGGTATGCCGCAGTATTTCCTGTTTGCCAATCAGGCTGCCCATAGTATAATATTTTGATTTTGCTCCCTCAAAACTGCGATGATGTGTACAATGATTTTTTTTTAAATCCTCTTGTCCATTTTCCTTTTTATTCATGGATCATGTGTCTCCATTTATTCCTCCTCAGCCTGACTTTTGGTATAAGTTAAACAATTTCCTCCCTCAGTTGCTGACAATTCTTTCTCACCCTGCAAAACTTTTAGAATGTTCTAGAGGAAGATCCCTGGATGTGCCCTGTTTCTTGCTAAGTGTTGGAGCAAGCAAAATTCTGACAGGTGAGTTGACTGCATCTATAAATTCAAATTAGAATGGGAGTTGGCTGGGCGAGGTGGCTCATGCCTGTAATCCTAGCACTCTGGGAGGTCATAGTGGGAGGATCACTTGAGGTCAGGGGTTCAAGACCAGCCTGAGCAAGAGTGAGACCCCATCTCTACTAAAAACAGAATAATTAGCGAGGCAACTAAAATAATTAGAAAAAACTTACTGGGCATGGTGATATGTGCTTGTAGTCCCAGCTACTCAGGAGGCTGAGGCAGGAAGATTGCTTGAGCATAGGAGTTTGAGGTTGCTGCGAGCTGGGTTGATGCCACAGCACTCTAGCTCTGGCAACAGAGTGAGACTCTGTTTAAAAAAAAAAAAAAAAAAAAAAAGAATTAGAATGGGAGAAAATACAAATGTGGGTACTAATAAAAATGGTGTCAATCTGGGAAAATGAGGTTAACTCATAGTTATCTAAGGTTTTGGTGTGCTCATAAACACAAATGATAGAAACAAAGACACCTAACTGCTTCCAGGCAGAACACCTGGCAAGTCTTTAGGAAGGTGAGGAGGAAAGGACCATGAGGGTGGCTGGAGGGGGGCTCCCACCAGCTTGAGCTCTTTGGGAGCTAGAGCTGGGTCTCTTATTCCTCCGAACTAGTGCAGTGGCGGGCACATTGGAAATGCTCACTTAGAGCTTCATGTGTGTGAATAAATGAACAAACTCCAAAAAGGTTTCATAGATAAGAAGTCGTTTCAAGCAGAGCCATGATCTGAGGCTTCACTTCCAGGCTTAGCAGAGAATCACTGGGGCTCTCTGTTGTCCCTGGACTGATCACAAGATTTGGTAATTTGGTGTTTCCTTTGGAACAAAAACCGCTATTTGAGGCCTGAGATCAGTAAGTCTCAGTGCAGCTTTTTCTGAAGAAATACTGTTGGTGGTGCCAGGGTCTTTTTGCTCCTAGAGTTTTCTTTTCTCAGAGTCCTTGCCATTAACATTGGACTTAATTTTAGAATTTCAACATTTAAATTATATATATAAATTACAGAATTTAACATGTGAGCCTTCAAAATCCGTACCTATTTACTTTCTAAGTAATATATGCATCTTTCTCATAGGAATAAGTAGGAAACAGTATTACGTAGAAGAAAATCCACATTGTAACTTTGTCTTAATAATGTTCTTGGATCTATCATTGTTTTGAAGAAGAAAAGAAAGATCTATTTGTCTCACGGTCTAAGTAAAAATAGGTGGGGGATCCAGGCACCTTCTTTGACAACAAAGGAATTACATTTTGTGTAATTCAACCATTTTTCTCTTGCTTCTCTCTCTACCAATCAAAGAATAGAACAAAACAAAACAAAAATTTAAAAAACAAAGCAACAACTACAGCAATAGCAGCAACAGCAACAAGAACAATAAACAAGAGGACTTAGGTAGAATGACGTAAAAAATTAGATCAGCAGATGAGATTTTGGAATTTCATGTGGCTTATGTAATTCTAGGAAAGATGTTTTATGTATTGCTACTAAAGGAAAGTGGGAGATAGAAGAAAACAAGAAGAAAAGAGAAAAAGGAAAAGGGAAGAAAAAGCTCTGTCTCATGTTCTGTGCTTCTTAGCAAGACACTATTAGCATCTGGGGTAAGGTGGTTAGCCAGGTTTTGTAAACACGAGGAAGAATTCTGATAGGGACCCAAACGTGAGTTGGACTCTGTTGATTAATTGTACATTTTATTTCCACTTACAAAATTCCTAATGTTTGAAACTTTTTTTGAAAGAGAATTTCTTCCTGTTATGGTTTATAAATGTCTCCAAGTGTGGGTGTATGGCAAACCATTCCAAATTTACCCTCAGAGAAGTATTCTTTACTTTTGACTGTTCCGGTTTTCCATTTGACTTTTGCATGAGAATCCTCTGCTCACTCTGCCCTTCTGTCTTTAGATTCACTCTCTTGGGCAGACTAATTAATTCTCATGGCTTCAGTTGCTGTGGATGCCCTAGTTTTTACACCCGTCACTGACTTTTCAACTATTCTTCAGCCTAATGTCTTATGCAGAGGTGGGAAATCTGCATTTAGATCTATTTTCCTCGTCTAAGAAAAATCTGATAAAAATCAAACTCATCTATTTCTCTTTAGCAATATCATTTACTGAGTTTTCTATTTTCACAAATATTTGAGGTGTCTATTATATACCTATTATGCTAGATTCTAGTGTTATGATTGTGACCAAACAAAGTCCCTGATCTCATGGAACTTTATAGCCTATGAGTAGAAAAGTATTAGATGAATAATCACACAAATCTATAACAACTAATAGAGATAATGGTCATGGGAAGAACCACAGATTCCTATAAATGTATAATTTAAAGACCTCACTTAGCCTGATCAGTCAAAAATGACTTTCTAGATTGCATTTCCTTTAACTCCCCTACCCACTCAACTCCTAAGACCTATTGGCTGTACCCTATTTTTACAGGGTGGGGGCTCTTCATTTCTGATGTCTGGATTACTCTAATGGGATCTGTGTTACACTCTGTCCATTGTAGACCATCAGCACATGGCTGTCATGTTAACATTCTTAAATGTTCATCTTAATTACATCACTTCCCAACTTGATCTTCAGTGGCCCCCAATAGTCCATTGAATCAGCTTCAGCCAGATTGCCTTTCCTAACTGCGTTCATTGTGCTAGTGGAATCTATATGACTACCTTCTTTTCAGCTCTGCACAGCGCATGCCGTTCTCCACACCCAGAGTGCTGCCCACTGTCTCTTCTGTATCACACACCTTCTATATTTCAGTGATTTTCAAACCATAAACACTTGCAGACGTGGGGACAACGGGGGAAGAATAGGGAAGTGGTGAGGGATGAGAGGTGGGTTCAGCTCTTGGTGTTCCGGCAGTGGATTTCCATGTAAGATTTCGTTTGAGGAAAGGGATCCAAGGCAAACACTTGAAAATCTATGTATCAGTGGGCTTCTGATTAAGAGTCATCCCTCATTACTCTCTCCCCACTACATCGACTTTTCTCCTCTGCCTTCTGTCGCTAGAGTGGTGTAACTGTACTCCTAGGTGAGATGCACTTGCTTAACTTTTGCCTTGTATTATACTCTTAATATATTTGCCTCCTTGAGCCTTGCTTTTTACTTCTTTTGCTTTACTGTCGCATAAATGAATCAACAAAGCGATGAATACATGAATACTCTGTGGTTTTTTCAACTACTGAAAAATATGTTTCTGAAATTATGTTTTTAATCTACCCTTCTCCATTTTCAGCAATGACATGCATATTGATTATTATCAATATATTGATAATCATTATAGTATATATTATTATATATCAATATATTGATAATTATTATATTGATAATATATTGATTATTATCAATATATCAAAAGTAACATTCTGTTTGGGTTTCTCTGCCATATGAGGGTGAATCCACATAGATGGCAGAAAAATATTGGAAAGTATTGGTGAAGAGTGATGAGAATGTTCTCTTTAGACCCCTTATTCACTGAGATTCACCTCCTGCCCTGTTCTACCCCCTTCAGTGTCCCCAAGGTTGATCTGTGCTAATCTGTGACATGGAGAGTCATATGTTATATCTCAGCTCTTTTAGGGTGGAATGAAAATTTCTTTTAGGACCAAGGTCTACTTTGTTAAGGTGGAGTGATGTGAGTTTAATTGGTTTACCGATATTGTTAGTATTGTACTTATTATCCAAGTCTGTTCTTGAATTATAACAGGACACTGATTTATCTGAAATTTCCAACTGGGAACAAAGAACAAAGAGAACAAATCCTTTCAGTGGTTTCTCTACTGAGCCCAAAAAACCACATCTGATAAGCTATGTAATTTGCTATAGCAATTTGTGCCAAAAATAAAGGCACACTTCTGCAGAGTCGAACATTTCTAAGAAAAACCTAACTCCGCCCCATGCTAATCCAGCTCCTTTCCTTTCTTTTTTGAACTTGATGTTTATGGACAGAAAATACCAGTCTGCATCTTAGGTCCCATCCCACTGACATCCCTTGGCCAAATGGCTAGGTCTTCTAGTCACCCTAAGCCTCTCTCACTGTCACACAGCTACCTGAAGGGTGAGCAAAGGCAACAGCAGTGGTCTGTTTTACAACACCTCAATAACATGATGTCTTTAGCAGCACAGCAGATTCTTGGCTGATGGCCCTGGGTAAAGGAAGAGAGGCACAGAATCTTTGAAGTCATCAATTTTAATGAGCACCGCAAGTATTCCAGTGAACTAGATCCCTTTATTTTTGTTTGTTTGACAAAGAAACTTGATACATCCAAAGACATTTATTCCTTTTTAGTTCAGCACCAGGACAGGAACTCGCTTTTTCACCGTCAATATTAGGCCCCCAATAGTGATAAAAATTCCTGTGCAGTCTTTTGGAGGGGAAGAATAAAATAGCCCACAAGAAAAAAAAAAAAACAAAAGAACAAAACCAAGCAAATACAAACTTTTGAAAAAATTCAGGCTTTCTTTGGCTCTGAGGTTAAGCATGAATTGTTAGAGTTCCCTTTCAAAGTTGGAGTTTGCTGAGGTATCTCATAGCTTGGATAGTTTTGTAGAAGTTACAGGAGAAGTAAGAAGTTTCATCTGCATTTTCAAAGATAAGGAGTCCTCAGTGGGGAGGGTGTGTGTGTGTGTGTGTCTATCTGTGTCTGTGTATGCAAGAAGTGGGGAGGGAGGGAGACTGACAGATACATAGAGCCAGAAGCAGATGAAAATCCAACTACTTTATAACTTAATGAATTGAAATTTTTGGAAGGAATATTTCTGAACTATCTGAGAAGGTCATACTAGAGGTAGTAAGTAATTTCCAAGGTTTATCGTGAGATAAGCAAAGAAGTAAGTTGCTTGAGATGTTTGTGTGTCAGAGAAAACAACAACCCAGCCTTTGCTTCTAATCTTTTCCATCTTTGTGCAACTCAGTGAACTCTTATTCCAGAGCTGAAGGCAGTAGGCAGGCATTGGTTTTAACTCCTTAAGTAAACTCAAGTTCTTGAGTCATTCAAGTTGAAAGTCCCTGTACAATTCACTAAATACCTTCCTCATTGGTGAGGGATTCATAGCACAGGGCAAGCGGTGCCATCTCTTAGGAATTTTTCAATCAAAAGACATTTTTCTTTCTTTTTTCTGTTAAAAAATTCTTTTAATGGAGAGGGGAAAAAAAGAAACAACCCAGAAAAAAAAATTACGCAAATGGCAAGGTAGTGACAAGGCATCTATCAAACTGGTTCTGGAAATTCCAATTTTTAAAGTGCTATAAAAATATCATTATTAATGATGATTGACTGGGTTTTCAGAGCCAAGATATTTCAAGGCTGCTAAGTTAGAGTTGAGTGCAAAAGCGGGCGTGCTAAAATGGTTTCAGGGTTCCCTCACTTTGTTTCTTCATTGATTTTTAAGTAACATGTGAGCACGATCAAATTGATGATTTTCATTTTGAATTAGTCTGGCCTCTGTCATGCAGGCCCTTCCATCTTTCCCTGACTGTCAGTGTCTAATTCGTCTTCATCAAGTCCCCAGCAGGAAGATTTAGAGCTTATTACTCTTTGTTTTACAGTTTTATCTTTTACAGGAAATTGGGACACAGATAAAAATCAAGAGGAATCTACCCAAGCTTTTAGTCGAAGCACCCAATGGGAGAAGGTACTCCTCCACTTCTGGACCTGAATGAACAGAAACTCCTGCACTGTGGCAGCTGTAGTAGGTGAGACAGTTGGAACTATAATCTAGTATTCCCTTGAGTTATATTTTGTTTACCCTTTTGTTTTTTGTTTCTTTCAGATTCCTAAAAAATATTAGGTCTTGGTGTGTGTAAATCTCATACTTTGTATGTAATGTCTTTATGAACCTAAATGTGCTCTCCCTTTTAGAGGTGGCAAAATGAAGGCTGAAGAAAAAACATGCACAGTTTGGGCAATAACCATCTTAGATTTCAATATGATCAACTCTTACCGTGAAAGTCTTATATTTTGCTCTATTTTCGGTGACTGCCAGGACTGGGAAAATTGACAAGTATTTTTTTTTTTTAAAGTGTAACTAAAATGTGCTTGGAAAACATCACAAAAATGTTGTTTAGGTAAGGCGTAAGGCCCAAGGCCCAAGCTAGAGGACTTCTTTAAGGACACAGAGAAAAGAAAACCCATCGACAGCAACAAAACCTATCATTTGCTGAGCAAAAATCTCTTTTCTACCCCCTGCAGCTCCTTAACTCTCAACTCTCTGCTTCTAACAGCTAGCGTTGCTGCATCCTCTCTGAAGACTCATTCTTGGAGTCCTGGGGGAAGTCACCAGTTTGTCCTTTCCGTAGCGTGCCAAAAATGGAAAAAGGAAGAGTTTAAGCAACTGTCAACCAGGAAACTTTTTGCTTGTTTATTTTAAAAAAAAAAAGACTTAACAACCTAGCCAAGAAATTTTGTCCGAGTTACAGACTGCCATTCTTTATAATCACTCTTCTTTCTTGTTCTTTCTGAATCCCGCATTTTCACTGAGGATAGATAATCTTTGGCATTATCCTCATTGGCTCTGCTCAGCTCTCAGTCCCTTGGGGTCCTGCTGACTCCATAAACTTGCAACTCCTAAATCCAATGCTGGCTCACCCAGGAAAGAAAAAAGCAATCTGAACAATAAAATTCAAGCTGTAGCTTCCGTTGTGACTCAAGAACAGAAAATGTTTTAATGGCCAACAGCATATAAAGTGCCATTAATCACCAAGAATTTATTATTTCCCAGTGGGGCCCCCAAACAAAACATCATGTTGCCCAGCTTCTTTACTATCCAGAGTTTGAGAAGCTTCTTGAAGGTAATTATCTGGTTGAATCTTCACCTAGGTTGAGCCTTTTGAAAATTTTTTCGTAAAGTTAAATATGCCAAAAAGGAGAAGGTAAAACTTTTTCTTCCTTTCTTTCCTTCTCATTCCTCCCTCTCGTCTCTCTTCCTTTCCTTAGCAACTCTTTTGCGGTGTCAGCTCTTTTCGGCATGGTCAGTTTGCTGTGATCTATGGAAAACGCTTTCTTCAGGAATTTGAAGGCTGTGTGAAGTCCTTTTATTAATATTTTGCTGGGTTCAGGCTATAGGTTTTAGTTTTGAGAATCCTTAAAAGCTTATGCTATAGCCCCAAATTTCTATTCTTGGAGCTGCGTGGATAAATTAGACCATTTGGGGAAGGACCTTTGCAGTCACATTGCCAGCAACACTTTGCTAATAGATCCCAAAACGTTAGCATAATTGGGGTGTTTACACAATAAGTTGATAGGATGTTTTCTCTTTCTTTTCCCCTGATGTTCTTAATACAGTATATTAATACAGTGTAAGTGGCTGACAGAATATTATAAATTCATTTGTTTGCAATTCTAGAAATAAATAGAATAACTGATTTGGAGGATCCAAGTAAATATTTATGATAACAAACTTAAAAAACTCACATTCTTCATTTCATGTGGAAGAGAGCTCCATTTTCCTTCATGTACAAAATGGAGCTTGTGTTAAGCAACAAGAGCCCCAAACTCAGTGTCTGGTCTTGGGGGACATAATTCCTTGAACTAGCTTCCCTAGAGTTTAATGAGAATATTTAGGATGTAAATAGGAATTTAAACAATTCTTCCTCTTTTTCTGTATTGGGATTAACAGCTTTAATAGTACATTGATGTGCTGCATTCAGATGGGGAACTAATGGTGAAGAGAACTGAATTTGTTGAAAGCCAGGCTCCCTATGCATTCTCCCCCACACTCCTGTAGCATGGACATCATTATCCCCATTTCATAGATGAAGAAACAAAGGCTCAGAGGGATCAGGTGACCCAGCCATTGTCAAAAATATAATAAGTAGCAGCTCTAGGAAGGTCTGTATCAGTGATCCCCAACCTTTTTGGCACCAGGGACTGGTTGCATGGAAGACAATTTTCCATGGACTGGGGTCGGGGGAGGGGAAGGGACTGAGGGAATGGTTTCTGGATGATTCAAACACATTACATTTATTGTGCAGTCACACTTCTCTGCTAATGATAATCCGTATTTGCAGCTGCTCCCCAGTGCTGGCATCACTGCCTCAGCTCCATCTCAGATCATCAGGCATTGAGTCTCATAAGGAGCTCACAACCTAGGTCCCTCGCATGTGCAGTTTACAGTAGGGTTTGTGCTCTTGTGAGAATCTTATGCCGTGGCTGATCTGACAGGAGGCGGAGCTTATGCAGTGATCCGAGCAATGGGGAGTGGCTGTAAATACAGATGAAGCTTCACTCCCTCACCCACAGCTCACCTCCTGCTGTGTGGCCCCATTCCTAACAGGCCACAGACTGGTACCAGTCTGAGGCCCAGGGGTTGGGGACTGCAGGTCTATATGATTCCAAATCTATGCTATTTTCCGTGACAACCTATTGCTTCTGATGGGTGAAAAGGCTAATTTGTTACCCACCCTTACTGCCTACCTAGATAGGCAAATTTCACAGAGGCTATTACCTCTTCCAGAGGTCTGCCCACAAGAAGCAGGGAAGGCCATTGCCTTGGCTAACCTGCCTCTTCAGGAATTTCAAGGCTGAGCGGAGTGTCTTCTCCTCACTGCATTGTCCAAGAGAAATGGGCAGTTTGGAGAGGCCATTCCAGAATTTCAGCCAGTAGCAATGTTTTTGATGGGAGGGGAAGATCAAGAATGTACTGGCACCACTGTATCAGGTGTAGTAAAATAATCTCTGATCAGCCTGAGCTTTCCTGTGAGCTTCAGTCTGTGGTGTTTCCGTAGAGCCTTGAGAGTTAGGCAAGACCAGAACAGGTGCACAGTGGGATGGGAATGGTTCTGACCCTATGTGCAGCTGTAAGAGAGGCAGACTCATTTTCTGGGACACATGCTTCCCCTTCAGAGCTTGTGGAATGTTCTCTTCTCTCAGGCACTCTGGACCTTCACACACATTCCACTTTCCCCTCTTCACAATATGCTCTGGTGAGCTATCACTTAGGATCTAATCAAGTACATCATCACTTGCAGGAATGACTCCAATGGTGGAATTTCAGGAATCAAGGTAGGGCAGGGAGGAGGACATCTCAGAGCAGCAGAGGTTTCTTAACACCCTTTAATGTGTGGGACATAGGTGATCACCCATTCATGAACTGACGGGTAAGGCTGATCCTGAATGGAGCTGGAAAAAGATGAATGTGGATGTAGAGGGTACTTGACCAGAGTGTGCCTGTGGAAAAAAACCAAGAGTTTCTTTGGTGCCACTTTGTCTCTTTGTCATCTTCCTGGTCACTCTACTATGACTCCGACATTTAGAGTGAGGCTGGCAGGAGGGCTGCGGGTGGAGAGCATTTTCTTTTCTGTGTCTGGATTCTCAGCCTTTTCAGGGAAGGCCAAAATGATTCTCCTAACCATTGCCTCTTGGCCAAAGACATTTCCTAGGGAAGAAAGAGTGATTACAAAGACTGATAGCCTAGGAAATGCTGCCTCACAATGCAGCTCCCTCTTTTTTTTTTTTTTTTTTCCAAATGTAGCTGTTGATTGATTGTAGGGCAAATAGAATCTTCTGAAGTTTTCCTAAACTGCTTCTATGTCTATTCTTTATGGGAAGCTTTTTTGAAGGCCAAAGTTTGCACAGCTGATTTTGGAGTTGAGGAAGTTTCCCATGATGTCAGCAATGCAGCTATCCCTTTACTTAGAGTGGATACTCATCTAGGGTAGAAGGACATTGCCAGTTGACAACATAATCCATGGTAGAGAAAAACATTTTCCAGGAAGGTTTCTTCCACAGCTGGTTCAGAAGCACTACCAGTTTATCTAGAGAGTCAAGACATGCTGAAAGTCGTAAATCTGTGACTGGGTAGGTAGATCATATGTTTCTTTTGTGCTTGAGGCGATGGCCAACAATGGTGGTGGTAATTATAACTGGTCTTTCTCCTAAAGGAGAAGGTGAAAGGGCTTGAAGAACACCTGTCTATATTCCACACTGTTAGAAGGAAGTGTTGGAGAACCAACAGAAAATGAGCCAGATGAAAAGACAACAAGGAGGAGGAAATCTACATCCATAACTAGGTGTGATGAACTAAATATCTTTTTCCCTGGGTAGAAATTAGGCATATTCACAGTTTTTTTTTTTTAATTTGCACATTTCTATTGCTCTCTAGTTGTTTATAATCATTTCTTTAAGTCCGTCTATCCCCGCTGGACTAGGAACTATGTGAGGACCTGCATCCTTATTTTTGTATCTCTTGCATCAAGCATGCTGTTGGACACAGAACTGGTTGTCAACACCTGATTGTTGAGTGACCGAAATTATTTTCATATTATAGAATTTTAATTCTAAAGGGATCACTTTCCTAAGAATGGGACACACTGTGTGAATCATCTAAGAGAATTTAAAGAGTAGTAGAACCAACAACTTGACTTGAGTAGGGCTAGATTATTAACCAGTCAACGAGATGCCAACCTATCTTATAGCAAACTCACTCAATCTGAAACATGAATGTGTTGAAGTTAGCCAAAGAGAGTAACTAAGGCAAGGAAGAGTGCACAAGGTTGAAAACTATTAGGACGACAGATATGCTCCTATCAGGGCCACCTTCATGGGAGTGCTGGCCTGTACAGTCACATGGACTCCTGCATTCAGAGGGTCCTGTACTTGGTTTAATGCTGTATTGTTGCTGTATTAAAATTCTTAATACTTTTTGAATGATAGACCCCATGTTTTCATTATGCACTGGGCCTGCAAATTAAGCAGCGGTCTTGGCTCCTAGTAAAATGATGGGACCCACAAGGATTCAAGATCAGGCAAACTGCCCTCAAATAGGATCTAAGAACAGTGAATAAAAAAGGCAGCACTGCCTATTGGTGGAACTCCCCGTACTGGGCTGGCGTGCTGCAGGCTCTGCATGGAACAGATTTCCCAGAAGGAGGAAGGACAGGACAACAGGTCAGGGAAGGACAGGCATATTGGGGAAGACTCTTTAGGGGGCAAATAAGTATAAGACCCTTTCCCCTTTGTGGGGACAGAAAAGAAAAAAGGAAAAGACCTCACAGAATCAGAAGACTGTGATAGTATCAAGAAGAGTGAGGACAGACAGCAAATTCCAAGTAGGACAGTCTGAAGTACAGAAAAGGAATCTTCTAATCTTTGTTTCCAGATAGGGCTCCCATAGGAATGCCCCACTGGTCAATTTAGGAAACCTCCCACACCAGGGACAAATATGGTAAAGTAGGTGGGAGAAGACATTAAAAATCGACAGTACCTCACCCTAAGTACAGCAGATAAAGAGGGAGTTAGTAATTATATGCCAAGGAAACTAACTAGGACAAGTCTGAAATTGCTTGAGTTTTGGGTAATTTTTAATGATGTTTGTTGTCATTACCATGAGCTAACTCTCCATACTATCTTAAAATGCAAGGGCTTGTGTGCCTATTCTGGGGTACAACAAGAAAGGGAGGAGGTGGGAAAATCCTGTTGTACTCTGCAGTCTACACTGGGAGGAGCCTGCCTTGGAAAGAAACAAATCACAGTCTATAGAGTAGGAGGGGACAATTTTTTTTTCTTTCTTTCTTTTTTTTTTTTATTAAGGTTATATGCTTACAGCCCAGAGGGAGGAAGAAAAGTTGCCCTGGAACCACACAGTGACTCCAGGGTTGTCACTGAGAGTAGCTTGGAGGCCTGCTACACAGCTAGGGATAAGCAAGAGGAAATTAGGCTATGGAGACCCTTCTCTTGTATGGCAATTCCAGACGTATCTAAGAGGAGGCATTATCCCAGCCTCTAAAGGATTCTAATGGATTCCTAAGCGTTCAAATGATGGAAATGTGTTTTCTCAGTCAAATAAAAACATACATTTGCTAATGATTTGTGACTCTCTCCTGGCTGGGCATAGGGGACTGTCTGTGTGCTGCCTTCTTGGAGGTATGATATGATATGAGTATGATACGCCTGTGGGCATGACTAAGAGCCTGCTAAGACTCACAAATTCCTGCTACTCTGATGGTTCATGTGAGAACAAATGCACAGTCATAAGAAATCTGCAATGCCTCTCTCGGACTAGGTATGAAAGTAAAAAAATTTGTGGGGTGGGTGGGATTTTTTTC
This sequence comes from Lepilemur ruficaudatus, assembly GCA_963574885.1. Classification (NCBI taxonomy): domain Eukaryota; kingdom Metazoa; phylum Chordata; class Mammalia; order Primates; family Lepilemuridae; genus Lepilemur; species Lepilemur ruficaudatus. Next base: position 43,616 of record CAUYRT010007544.1, read on the forward strand.
TCTGCTTCTAGTTTGCAGTCATGACTGTGGAAGGGAAAGGAGAAAGGAGGATAATAGCTGCTTACATAGAAGACATCCAAAGGAAAGAATTTGTCTTTTGGATCATGACAGCACTGTCAGCAAGATGTACTACGGAAAGGGAAAAGGGCACCAAATCAAAGTGGAGAACATATTTAACAAGGATAAATGGATGAAGGGGAAGGAGAAAAATCAAGACCAACTACTAACTAGGTAAGAAGGACAGTGGGCATGACAGAAGAAAAATTGGTATCATGGAAGTGGCCCCCAGTAATTATCATTCTTTCATTCATTCAACAAATGACAAAGAAGCTCACTAAGAACAATAATTTTGGTGCTAGGAAACTATCTTATGTCAACATAGAATGGGGGGTGACAAAATGAACTTGAAGTTTTAAAGCAAAAAGTAAATGTAATGTTATCAAGAATACTAAGACTTAATGGGATAAAATTCAGCCTAAAAAAATATATCAAGAGAAAGACACACTTTATTCAGAACCTTATCCTATAGAAGGAAAAATAGATTAGTGCTATGTATAACTGAGATGTCATCTAGATAGAAATGGTAAAGTAAACAAAGCAAATGAGAAATTAATTATACTGCTATGAGAATATATTTTAGACCATGCAAGAAAGGGAGGCTACGAATATTGTATTTTTGGTGTTAAATCTTGGTATGAAGTAACCCTTTGCTATACTGGGAGAATTTGGCTAACTTTGGGAAAATTGTCTTTGTTAAAATTAAGGTACTTGGTAAATGCCTACCTTTTAATGTTGACATTTTTAATTTCTAGAAAAGAGAGAGAGTACAAGAGAATTATATGTCAATATGAGAATTCTAAGAAATAATATTGAGGGGGTAACCAGAATCCTGGAGTTTAGATCATGTGGTGTTTAGATCATATGGTTTCATCATATGGAGTTTAGATCATAGTGTTTTTTGAAATGAGGTCCTTGGACAGAGTGGTTCCACAGATTGTTATTGGTCTGCGACAAGATGAAAGTAAGTATTGGAAGCTTTTATAACAATGTTTATCACTACAACATGTTAATTTTATTTAACAAATCAGAGTCAAAACTGATCACTCACCGTGGATATTTCAAGAATGACTATCCTAGTTCGTAATCAAATAGAATTCAAAAAGTTTATTGCCTTTTGTCCTGAAAATGAATACAGGTTGAGAGAAGGAAAGAGAGGGAGATTTTGAGGATATATGTGAGAATTACTCCAAAGGAACAAATGAGGAAAATCATCTAGAAAGTAGTGTGATTGTTCTAGAAGCTCTCTTGATAAGGAAAGAAGGTGCAGACCTTTTCTTGAGCACCTGTCATATAAAGGCACTTTTATTTAGATTATCTTATTTTATAGTCACCCTTCAGATAAGTGATATTATTCTAATAATTTTTATGGAAGCTGGGGCATAACTGAGGCTCAGTGACGTTAGTGGGTTGAATGGTGGCTCCCAAAAAGATATGTCCCCATCTTAATCCCTAGAACCTGAGAATATTGCCTTATATGACATAAGATAGGATGATTTTGAGAAGAGGAGCTCATTCTCAATGGTCCCTAAATGCAATCACACATTTCCTTTTAGGATAGACACATGAGACAAGAGGACACAGAGAAGAGAGGGTAGGGTGGCAGTGTGACCACAGAAGCAGAGACTGGAGTGATGCAGCCACAAGCCAAGCAACGTCTGCAGCCTTCAGAAGTAAGGAACAGATTCTCCCCTAAAAGCTTTTGGAGGGAGTGTGGCCCTGCCAACACCTTGGTTTCAGATTTCTGGCCTCCAGAACTGTGGAGAGGATACATTTCTATTGCTTTCAGCCACTCAGTTTGTGATGATTTGTTATAGCAGCCTTAGGAAACTAACCCAGTAACTTAAAGTAACTTCTAGAAAATGAAAAATCAGATATTTAATCTCAGGTGTAACTCCAAAGCCTTCAATCATGACCCATCACATAGCAGGCTTCAATGACTGGATCCAATGATTAGAAATGTGTCGAAGGGCCAGGGAGGGCACAGAGAAATCAGGAATATGTGATGTGGCCTCATGAATTAGGTTCGAATCCTGGTTTCTCTCCTCACTTTGCTTGTCTTCTCTAGTCTCAGTTCCCGCAAATGTAAACTAAGCATCATAAACTAAATTAACAGGGTTACTTTAAAAAATAACATTATTGAGTAAGATGCCCTATGTGTGAACTTCTTTGCAAATTGTAGAGCCCTATTCAAATGCTAATTACTAAGACCTTTTCTCCCATAACAGAGGCAGAGGACATGGTATTTGCAGTAAACTTGACATTCAATTCCTAACCTGCCGAAGCTGCAATGGCATTGGGTCGCCCACTTTCTTGCCGTAGCAGACATCAAGACGAGCTCCCTGCTCTCTCTGGTTGTCCAGTGCTAATGTCACGTGCCTGCAGGAGCAACAAGAAGCCCCTGAACCTGTTGAGCAATTTTTGTTTGAAAGAAAACCTCAGCAGCTACCATACTAAAACAAAATAGTTGTTTTTGGCAGGTGTTTTTTTTTTCAGTATTCAGATGGACAATACTAAATAACTCTATTCAACAGGCCAGTTCATTTTTACTTGTTTACTTATACCCTGCCTTGTTCCAGAAAAGATTTAAGGTGGATTACCTATTAATACCACACAAGATAAAATAAAGTGAAAAATAAGTGGGTGAGGAAAGTAGGACAACAGGAAAATGAGACTCAGAAAAATAAATGAAACCAGGAGTCAGTTAGACTCATTTTGTTTTGTAAAGGTCTTGTGTGCTCACCAGGGCTGGCCATGAGTGTGTCTCTAGTTTTCTTGCTGTTGATACAAAAAGGGCTCTAAGTCAGCAGTCTCCAACCTTTTTGGCACCAGGGACCGGTTTCATGGAAGACAGCTTTTCCACAGATGGGAGATGGGCCATGGGGGAGTGGGAGGGGGAGCTCAGGCAGCTATGCATGGCCCGGTTCCTAACAGGCCAGGGACTGGCACCAGGCTACTTCCCTGGGGGTTGGGGACCATAGCCCTGCGTCAAAATTCCCAGCAATGTCTTCTTTAGGGAGTAATTTCTGTGTGCCCACAGCACTGGCCATGGAGAGATCAAAGCACTCACAATGAAATTTGTGTCTTTAAGAAACATAACTTCCTGATGTGCTTTCTAATACAATAGCTGTAAAATTTATATTTATACCACTGATGACTGGCTAGCTGCACAGGATAACAAACTACAAATCAGGTAAGCAAAAGGGGATGTGTACCAGAAGGGAAGCCTTAGGTTTCAGAACTGTTCGTCTGTTGCCCTTGTAGGCACTGGTCAGCAGCAGGCCTGATCTGCACCCATCTCCGTTCATGGTCGTTAACTCAGTGTCTCCTTATAAGAGAACGTCTATTTTTCTATTCCCTGGGGCAGAGGAAAATGCAACCAGTTTATAGAAAAGTGTCATTAAATTATTAAGATTCAAATTAAAAGGAAAGGCGTGGCCATAGATCATGTCTCTGCTTTTCCTCCAATGAAATCACTTTCTGAAGACTAATTCACTTAGTTTTTTGGTGTGTGAATTTTGTAGCTAATTCATTGTGGAGAGCCCTTAGCAATGTTGCAATGTTTAAAATAAAAGTTGACAAGGATAAATTAAATTGTTTCCTAGTGAAAATTGATGATAGTGAAGTAACTATGGCCCTCAAACCCCTTTAGACTTGGATGATCTCTTCCTGATCTCTGGCAGAGGTTGACAAACTTTTTCTGTAAAGGGCCAGATAATAAATTTGTTAGGTTTTGTGGGACATATGTTCTCTGTCATAACTGTGCAACTCCGCTACTGTAATGCAGTGTCTGTGAATGGACATTTCATAAGCTAATGGGTGTAGCTGCATTCTTATAAAACTTTATTTACAAGAACAGATGACAAGGGAATTTGGCCCATGAATTACAGTTGCTGGTCTCTGCTCTATGTTGTAGAACTATGGGGTTTTAAGTTGTTTAAAGTTTTCACTATACTCAGAACTGTTTTCCATGAGAAAATTTGCTTTGACAGCCTTCCTCCCTGAAGATGATGGGAAGGCTCTCCTTTGAGGCATGATCATAATTTTTGAAATAGCTCATTGCCACCTACATACCAGTTATCTAAAGCACGAGGCTCTCCATCTGATCCACGATACAGAAAGACTATATTCTTGGCTCCCCAAATAGCCTCAACCACCATGATGAGCAGCCTGGATAGTCATGAAGGTCTGGTTGAAATAGAGAGATAAGAAAGATAACTTAATGGGCATGATAGTTCATTAGATTTTAAAAATTTCAGCCTTGTGTCAAGCCATAGTACTAAGAATACTTACTTATACGTGGGCAATATAACCTTCCCTCTTATAGAAGTATCCTCACAGAATTACAGTTTGACATCGTTTCATCATCTTTTATTAAGGATTATATATGAAAGTGACCATTTGGAGAACATACTTCCTCTTCTGAAAAATTGCTGCTGAACACACTGTTCATTAGATCGTTTTATGTTCTTTATTAAGTTAATCTCTATGTGTGATCCCTCTCGGAGTTTAGTGGGTCATGAGAAGTGTATCTCTTGTTGTGCTTCTTGTTATTAACCAGAGAGTACAGTGTAACTCTTCCTATGCTACCCCCAGCCCATTTTTTCTAAGCTCTGCTTCCAGAAAGCAAAGCTAAGTATCTGTTCAATTGCACAGATTATATTTGGGTTAGGTTCTCTTACACAAACATCACTTCCTTTTCATTCTTTGGCTCTTCATATTTTGCTGGTTTGATCTGATTGTACTTGCATCTTAATATAGAACACCGTAAAGATATAAATAACAAATAAGTAATGAAATTTGGGCTGTTGAAAATATTAAAGACCATAAAAAGACATTTTCATCTGTGTTTGAAACTAGAAGAACAAGGAAGTGATCACCAAGCCGCCTGGGGCAGATGGTGTAATGATAACAGAACTATTAAATTCGTATTTTGCTTTCAAGTTCTGCAGCGTGGAAAGTGGTTTGCAGCCTGGAAGAATAGAAGCAAAAAATAACTTGAATTAATTTTGGGGAGGGCGCTTTGGGTTTTTTTTGTTGTTGTTGTTGTTTGTTTTTTCACCTTGCCTCATTTATTTTCACCCCGTGAGGTGGACACAGTAGCTATTATTATCCTGCTTTACTGGAGAGGAAATTGTGACTCAGCGTTAAATGACTTGTCCACATTCTCAAACAATGTGAAGAGGGAGTTGACTGCAATTCTGCATAGATAAGTGGACAGTAAAACAAAGCCTGGCCACTTGAAATGAGTTCTAGTTGCCAGCACTGGGTGCGAGTCATGCCAGGCTGCTGAGAAAATGGGATATTGGGCAAATAGTAGATGTTCAAAATATTCATTTTGAATGAGCAAATCTGAACTGAGGATTAAGCTCAGTAATTTCTGAGATATTCCAGAGACCAAAAGATGAACAAATAAAGGAACGTCAATCAATTTTTCAAACAGGGAAATAGGTTCCACGATCCACAAACAGGACAGCTGTTCTCAGATGGGGAGCCCAGAAAAAGTCAAGAATGGATTTTTAAGAGAGTGGTTTGTGAGTATTAACAAAGGAATGTGGTGGTTGCTAGGAGTGAGCACAGGTTCACAAGGAATGTCATGTTATGCTAGCTTTATTTTCTAGCATTGGAAATAGAGCTACTTTATAAGATCAGAGAATTGATTAGGAAAACTTCGTTTTCAGAATAATATCATAAAAATAGCAACCACTGTTGAACACTTTCCTATATGCCGGGCTCTATTTGCCTTATTTCATATACCCCCACAATAGTCCTAGTAGGTAAGTACTTTTTAAAATCTTCCATTTTAAAGATAAGAGATGGAAGATCAGTGAGATCAAACAATTTACACAAAGTCACGTTGCTGGTGAGTGACTGAGCTGGAATCGAAGCCAAATTTGTCTGACTCAAAGCTGTTGATGGTAACTACTACACGGTATTGTGTTGACACACAGCCAGGCTCATGCTCTCTTTGAGGCCAAGGTGAGCTGTGGATATACAGGTTGGGTCATAATATCTTTATATAGATTTGCAACAGGTTGTAAACAAGCCTAAAGTACGTCGTTCATGAATATTTTGGTCTTACTCTGCCTGGCATTTGAAGCAATGAGTTGGCTAAAGACAGAGAAAACATACTTATCACCTCTGCAGTTGGCAAAATCAGGAAGAAAAGCGAATCCTATCCTATTACTGCTATTAACTCGCATTTGCACAGTGTTTCCCATTTTACAAAATACTTCCACCTGGCTTGTCTCATTTGATTCTCACAACTCTACGAAGAAGACTTATTACAAGATCTCAAGCCCCTTTTGTTTTTACAATGAGCAGAACGGAGGTTCAGGAAAATCAAGTGACTCAATTAGAGTCATGCAGTGAATAATCTGAGGACTTCTGTTTTTTGTCACACTGCAACAGATACGGAGTCATGATTAGAAACAATATCAAAGCATGCAAGATCAAAACCCGTAAGATGAATATGAAGGTGCTGAATGTAACGTCTAACATTGAAGCAAAAACTGTTTATCTGAGTGTTTAACGTAAGTCCACATCGCATTATGATTATGAATAGTGCTAATTTAATCTTGCGCTGGATTAATGGAAGCATAGTATCTACCTGGTGATGGAAGCATAGTGTCTACCTTGTGATGGCAACACTCCCAGTGAACACGGAACCAAAATATTCATGGAACCTGTGTTCCCTCTGCCCAGCATTTAGTAAAAGCTTGGACTACATCGAGAGTACCTAGGGGCAAGTAACTATTGCAGAGACCATGAGCTACATATGCTAGTCGAAGACAATGAGGAAATGAAGAGAAATTCTAATTTTCTTCAAAATTTTAAGAATTATCCCATAGAAGAGGAAAAAAAATATTTGTTCTGTGTTGATCTAGATCCGACACGTGTAAATATCAGAAAGTCACATTTTAGCTCAACCTAAAGGATGACTCCAACAACTGAGCAGTTGCCAGTGGAATGAATCTTGTGAAGTTTTGGTATTCCATCACGGGAAAAATCCCTGCAGAAGCTGGATGGTCATTCTCTCTCTTAAGAAGTCAGGTGAAAAGTGAAATTATAGTGAGTTATCATGGCACATCCAATCTAATATTATACAATAGTTTAAAAACTTACTTCAAGAGGGCAAAAATGATTCCCATTTTGATTTTTAACTTAGCTTCAAGCAATGTCTGGTATATAGTAGATGCTCAAAAAATATCTATTGAAATGAATCTTCAAAAGGGAGAGGAAAGTGGTAGGGCCTAGCAGTGAGATATTTACCAGGATACGTCAGGCCTGACACGGTGAGCACTCCCCAGGCCATTTTGCAGTGAGAGATGTCAATGAGAGGTTCGAGTCTAGAGTGTTTGCGCTCATTGTGCCCTTTGGTTGGAACGTGCTTCCCCTTGGATTCCCACTGGGCTCAGTCTCTGACTTTATTTAGGTCTCCTCAAAAGGCATTTCATCAGAGAGGCGTTCATTTGCAGTAGCTACCACTTAAACTCTGTCACTGCTCCAGTACTTCAGAGCATTTTTTACTTCCCGATGAACACACATATATGCGCACGTACACACACACACACACACACACACACACAATGTCTCCCGGCATTTGAATGTAAGTGTTCCGTAGCAGCTTAGCAGATTCATATGTTGAATGACATATGAATGTTATTCATTTGTTGAAGTCACAATCCTCAGTACCTTACTTAGAGTGGGATGTTATTTGGAAATAGGGTTGTTGTAGATGCAATTAGTTAAGATGTTGTCATATTGTAGTAGGGTGAACCCCTAATCTAAATAACTGCTGTCTTTATAAAAAAAGGAAATTTGGACATAAAAACACACACACTGGGAAAACACCATATAAAGACGAAGGAAGAGATTGGGGCCATGCTTCTATATGCCAAAGGATGCTGAAGATTGCCAGTAAACCACCAGCAACTAGGAGAGAACATGGAACAGATCCTCCTTCATAGCCCTCAGAAGGAACAAACTCTGCAAAACCTTGACCTTAGACTTCCAGCCTCCAAAATTGTGAGACAACGAATTTCTGTTGTTTTAGCCATCCAGTTTGTGGTATTTTGTTCCAATGTTACAGCTCTAGAAAACTACTGTTTTGCTGTATCCCTGTATCTACAACTGTGACTAGATAGAGTAGGCATGCAATAAATATTTTTTGAGTGAATGTTGAAGGAATGAATAAATGGAAGAATGAATGAATAAATGTTACCTCAGGAAAGCCATCTATTTTTTTCTAGTTCTCAGTGTTGTCATTTATAAAATGACACACACTACAGTCTAGAAGATTTATCTAGTTCTCATCTATTCTACTACATTCATAAAAAAGAACAATTGATCATATATTAGAATTTATCAAGGAAACTTATTAAATGTGAATCTTGATTAAAAAATACAGACAGACAGTTTTAGGGATGGTGGAAATTTTAATTTGACCCAAGGCAAACATCTGAAACAAATAATTTCCTGAGATGGCTTTTAGATTTTGATCCTGTGTTTTTCCTTGATGAATTTATCTATTTATAGAAACCAGGTCAGTGAGACTGTGAGTTACAGACAATATGATTTTATTGCACTCCAGGCTCAACTATGTATCAGACTAGAATCTTCCTCACTGGAGAAATGGACAATTAGCAAAGAAATGCCACAGGAATCGAATCAGAGTAGAATGTAGAAAATTGCCTTTATGGTGGGGAAGTTCGGATGCACCGTTACCTGAAACAGTATTAGATTTATCCATGTGCCCCCAAATAGTGAACTTTGAAGAAGGACATGGATGAAGAGACAATGAAAAGAACTGCAGAGACTTCTCTGGATGTGACTGGATTCATTAGTCTGGCTTCTATCTGGGCAGCCCCAGCTGGCCAGGGTGAGCTTACGTTTTCAGTCCTTCAGGACTGGCCCAGGTGAGTTCCTCGGGACTGATCCACAGAGAGGGTTTTCCAGAAATGCAGTCCACTTTACAGAGCTCTGGTTCCATTTCCCTTTGTAGATCCTTACCTTCCAAAAGACCGGCAGGATCATCCTTTCAATCTCTTGCTCTTGAAAACCTTTGACTTCTTCTGTGTGGAACTTTCCTGACTATCCTATTATTGAAAGTGAACACTCTATACTTGGTTCTTCTCTTTCTCCTCTTCTCAAAACTCAATTTCCTGCGATGGATCTTAACTCCAATAAAGTAAATTGATATCTCAGTGTGTGAAACTCAGGGATTCATAGGGGATGGGTGAGGAGGGCATAGAATTTACAGCTCCAAAGAGGAGTTAGATTCCTCTCCCATTGGTGGTCTGTTGGGACCTGTGAGGAAGAAGTTTGAGCTGGAATTTCGGTACTTTTGGCTTCACCAAGTCTTAAGTTCCTCTTGTTATCCTAACTTAGCTCAGGTCTAAGAAGCCCACTAAAGAACTAAATGTATGAAATAAAAATCAGGAAGTAGCAGAGAATGCCTCGTACTTTTCCAGCTGCTATGGTCTGAATGTTGGTGTGTCCACCCTCCTCCCTCCAGTTTATATGTTGGAACCTAGTACCCAATGTGATAGTGTTAAGAGGTGGGAGAATTGGGAAGTGAGTAAGTCATAAGGGTTCCACCCTCATGAATGGAATTAGTGCTCTTACAATAGAGGCTCAAGTGAGTGCCCCTGCCCCCTTTTTTCCATGGGAGGACACAGCAACAAGGTACCATCTATGAAGCACAGAATTCACTGGACACTGAATCTGCTGGTGGCTTGATCTTGGACTTCCCATCCTCCAGAACTGTACGATATAAATCTCTATTGTTTATAAATTACCAAGTCTAAGTTATTTTGTTATAGCAGCCTGGATGGACTAAGGTACCACCCCTACCCCAGTTTTGCAAATGGGTCAGTAAAAATAGTGTCCTTAGTGTGGGCAAGAGTGTAAATTAGTACAGTGAAGACTCAAATAGAAAACAAATCCCCAGAACAGAGGCTATTTATATTTCAAATCTTTGGATTATGGTGAGCAGTTAGAAGAAATCTTAAATGTCATCTAATTTAACTCACTGATTTTACACATTAGGAAACAGACTGCTCTGAGCAAGACATCTTCTGACTTGCAGACCCTATATTTTTCATGTAGTTCTATATTTTTATATCTTTAGGATTTTTTTAAAGTTATTTCTCCTTACATTATCTCTGCTCAATCCAGGGCAAAAAAGTATATAAAGTAAGAGGCGTGGTGAATAAACCAAGATCTTAGTGCCAGCAAAGGGAAAGAACTCAGGCAAGAGACAATGTTCCCTGGTTCCTACTTCAGTGCTTTGTGATTTAGTTGAGCATTAAAGCAAATTAAGGCCGTGTGAGAATTAAAGTTTGTAATCCCTAGACTCTTAGGTAAAATGGGCTCCTGTGTTTTTCTCTATGGTCTAATATTCTCTATAGTCTAATAGTATCAGTCTCTGTAGCAATGATTTTAATTTCCTTTGGAGGGTGAAGTAATGGTCCGCATTTGAGAGTCTGAAGACAAAGGATTGTCTTCCCTGAAAAGTGTACACACTCAGTTTGAATACAAGTTCAGGTAATTCACATAACTCCTCAGTATAAAGACAAGACCCTAGGCTGTGAGCTAATTCTAAATATTCTAAATGTTCGTGTCACTGATGAGTGTTTGTTTATTGAGTGTTTACTGTGTTCCAGACATTATTCTGAAGACTTTACGTGTGCTGCATCATTTAATTTCTGCAACAACACTTGAGATAGGTACCATTATTATCTCCATTTTACTGAGAATACAGATTTAGAGAACTTCTGTGTATTTCACAAATATTTCTTAAATACCTAGCCAGGCATGATGCTAGGTGCTGACGATACAATGGTGCACAGAAATGGGCAGAGTGCCTTCCCTCATCAAGCCTGGAATCCCATGAAGCAAAGTGATTGCATGTATACACAGAAATATGCCACGGGGGAAACAGACATGGCGCAGTGTGTCCAGCAGTGATCATAACATGTACTTGTGAAGTGTTGGAAAAGTCTAAAGAAGAAAGTCATCCCTGGGCCACCAGGCAAAAATAGGTGTAAGAGGCACCTCGTGAGGAGCTGCAGATGGGAGTTAAATCATTGGCTAGAGAGGTTAACTCCGAAGGACAGAGACTGAGCTCAAACCAAGCCTGCCTGTCCCCCACACCAGACCCTGCCCAGTCACTGCCACAGTTTGGATCCTCTGACTCCGATGACACTTGGTGCTACATAATATCCCATGCTGGTCTCCTCCCTGCCTGTAGGAAGTACAACTTTCTGAAGTGCTTGATCTGTGGTGAAGGACAAAGTTCTAAAATTTTTAATATGTTATGCTGTGTTGTGATACTTCTGCCCTTATTTCTGCTGGAGAATTATCCTCTCCCCAAAGCCTGTTGGCAAGCCTGCTCCCCGTGTCTGGGTGGGCTCTTGGTAGAAGCTCAGAGAATCCAGATAATCATCAATTTGTGCCTATTCGATTTCTGCCTCACCCTAACTATGGAGAAACTGTGCACTTGGACTGATGCCTTAATTTGGTGAAAAAAATCATCTCTGATCTCTATGTCTAAAAAATCACCTACAAGTTCTCACTATTGCCCCCACATCTACAGAGCCCTGCCACCCAAAACTGGTCATGTATTTCTTCTTTCTAGAGCGGCAGCTTGGTGATGCATGTGATTGCTGGGTCTGGGGCTGCACCCCTGCCCAGAGTGGCAGGGGTAGGTACCCAGGCCACATAGGACTTGTACTTTTTCATGCAGCTGATGTAGCTGGTGCACCACCACTGGTAAGTATGCCACACACGACAAACAGAAACAGAGTGCTAATTTCAAGGTCTGTTAGAAACACAAGGCAGGAGAAATAATGGTTGATAGACAGAAATGGCCAGAATTGGCAGGTTAAGAAGTCCTATTTTAAAAGCTTCTGGGAGATGTCGACAAACAATGGGAAATAAATAGATACACTTTGCGATAATAAAAATGTACTTGACAGTGTACTTTTGAATGAGCACAGTGAGGGACTTGAAGTGGACAGTATGTGACCATGGTTTTTACCCCACATCATCTAGAGCTGCTGCTTGGGTCAGGCTGAGAACAAGCATCTGTGCATTCATGTAAAAGCTATCGGAATGCAGAGTGTTCCCAACGAGTACATTAATAACTTTCAGCAACCTTCACTTCTGGACATGAGGTAATTAATTTTTGAATCAGGAGAGCAAGATGGTTTGTGGTCTGATATTTTCATTTGAAAGCAAGTGGGAAGACAAAAGCAAACAGGCTTTTTGGCTATGAGAGAATGAGTGACCTTCCAAGTAAGGAATTTAAACTGGAGCTTTCCACTTTGGAGGGGAATGAGCTTGGAGAACCTTTTTGTAGCAGAAAATGAAGGTGGAGGAGTGACTGGGGTGGTTACAATGCCCCCGCTGCCCTCTGAGCACACACACCCTTCCCCATCACACATACCACTTTCAAGGGCTCTGATGTCCTGAACCACTTTTTAACAGGAAAACATTATTGCTAACAGCTTTATTTTATTTTATTTTTTTTTAAGCACAGGGCTGGCATGCCAGCACATGCTTGAATGCTCTCACAGTTACATATAAACTTTAAAAAGAGGCCCCCTTTCCCCCTAGACTGACTCATGCTCCATGCATCATATAACCAGAGTTTGGAAGGGCTGTGAAGAATGTGCATGGCAACTTGATCTATTTTGTCAGATCACGGGAGTGATAAAAGCAGGTGATGTCGCAGGCAGCGGGAACGCGGAGCTGGGTGGGGTGCAGTGTGGGGGGAAGGGGTCATGGGGCAGTAGGAAAGTTGGTCACTCATTTTGATGTTCTTTAGGACATTGAGGATAACAGAACCATTGTATTTTAAAGATGGAAGAGACCTTTCAAAGCTTGCAATGCAGATTCAGAAGCATTAACTGCCAGTTCGCAAAATCAAACAGCTGGGGAGAAGCTGTGCAGGGGGCCACTCTCTGAACAACACAGACCCTGTTTTGGAGCACAGAACCCATCTGAGACTCTGATAAGGGCTGCAGACACTTTTTCCTGAAGAACCAAACTATACATGATATTGTCTGTATAGTTGCAAAGGATTTATGCCCTCCTTAAGTTAGTGCGTGAAGTTGAGGGTCTGATGAATCTTCTGTTATACTGGTATAGGTTATTGATCGAGCATGTAAGTAATGTTCTGACAGAGTGAGGTTTAAATTCCTCCTCCTTTCCACGTACTAGCTGTTTGAACACAAGCAAGCATGCAATGTTTTTTTAGCCTCCGTTTCCTGATATTAATATTTGAAATAGGTATACTGATAGTATCCATTCATAGGTTGTCATGAGGATTAAATGTGATAATGGGTTCAAAGAACTTAGGTTAACAGAAGGCCTGGCACACAGGAAGGACACTATCCTGTGGTCTTTGTTGCTGTCTTTGCTCGGTGACCTCATGGCCTCCGCGGTTGGCTGTTGGTGGGCTACTCCAGGTCCAGGTGTCTTGAATTCCCTCCTAGGCCTCAGCTTTTTGCTTGCTTCCAGCCTAGATTTGTTTGCTTCCTGACCATTCTCCTTTCCTTAAGGGTCTCTCCACCTCACCACATGAAAGGCAGCCTGTGTTAAAATGTCTTGATAAATTTGTTGTGCAGAAATCCATTAGAAGGAAGTGCTAGGAACATAAGATTGCTTGAGAAAAGTCCATGCTTCTGAAGTGCTTCCTCACTGTGGTGGAGATCAAACAGTAGAACAAGTGGAAATACCAGGTCTGCAAGAATGGTTTGGTTTTGAGCCCGTATTATTATTTCATCTTCTCTTTAATGGCAGGGGGAAAAAGGTCTTGTTCTCTTTACATAGTTTATTTTTTAAAAATCTAAACTTCTGTTTTTTCATATCAAGTTTCTCTGGTTGGTATACTTAAACTACTTGCAACTTCTTGCTAGTCTCCCTCCATGCACCCTCACTCTCTTTGAATCTGTGCTGAGAAACAGGAAGGTAGACTCAAAGGGAGAGGGAAGGATGTTAGAGAACCGAGCAGAGAGGAGCCTGCTCCTACCAACCTCCTTCTTGTTCAAGTTGTCCGTTTTTTGTAGCATTGGAAGTTCTCCTGGGGATTGGTGAAGGTAAATTTATGACATTTTGGAAGGCGAGTCTCCAAAAACAGTTCAGTGTAAGCCTCTAGGCTTCTCTTCCACCAGGTACAGTCGGATCAGAAGACCGATAAGATCTCTTGGTCTTTTTGTGCCAATTCAACTCCCACCCACTTAGACTTGAAAGTAGGACTTCAAGGTACTTTACCACAGAAACCAGAAAACAACCTTTAAATAGTCCCAGAAGAGCAAAATCTGCATTCTCATTAGGCTAACTGCTGAGTTTAACTTCACCCACACAAGAATTACATGATTAGAGCCAGGAGAATGAGTTTCTGGCTTTTGAACATGTTAACATTAGGGATAGTCACTCTGTTCTATGTACTGCTTTCTCCATTGACCTGCCAGGAATAAAAGTGAAGTGCAATTGATGATCTTAGTGACCAAGTCTTCCTCTTGAAGTAGGGATAGTAGTCCTGTGGCAGTTCCCCCAAAGAGCTTCCACCTAAGGGGGCATAAAATGAGGATGCTTTGTAATGAAAGACAACCAGTATTTTTTTTTTTTTTTTTGGTGGTGGTGGCGGTGGTGGGGTAATTCTATCATTCTGTTTTTGTTTATAGGCAGATTTGGGTTCAAAGGTTTTTTAAAAATTATATTCTAGCTATGGGTGGGGCCTGGGCAAATTACTTCTAGATTTGTAGCCTCTGTTTCTTTCTCTGTAACTGGAGACATAGAGCCATTGATTGAACTAGTCCATATACGGTGTCTGGCACGTAGCACCTGTTTCCCTGTCTTGGGCCAGGCAGTTTCATCTTGGGTAGTGGTTAACTGTACTGGAGGATGGGAAAATGACTTTTGGATAATGACTTAATGTTCAGAGATAATGGGGATAGCAAGTTTGGGAGCTGGAGAGTGTGTATGTGGTGTGGGGAGGAATGGGTGTTGTACTCATTGAAGATAATGAACTTTTACTCTAAACTGTTAGGAACATGCTAAAGCATTTCTTCTCTCCTTTTTTGCAATGTCTTATAAGAGTGTCTGTAAAGAAATCAATTAGGCTGTTGCAGGGCCAGCTCCCCTTTGTCATCCGGTTGACTAGCTGACAAAGACATCATCAACTTGTTACTGACTTCAGCATATTATTCCGGAAAGAGAACTGAACTGGGTATCACAAAGAGAAGCATCCATTCTACAAATTCACATTAACACCTACCCTGTTCCAGCCACAGTGCTGCGTGCTATAGACACAAAGATGAGGAATCCAAGATTACATGGCAGAGTGAGTCTAGTACAGTATTTTTCAATTACAATCCAAAGATTTTCAGGGATTGCAAGTTCCAGAAGAACTTTAATTTTTTTTTTTTGCTTTTGTTTCAATAATACATTTTAATAGTCATTTTACAAGTTATAAAGGCAAAACTTTTTTATAGCAATTACTCACATCTGAAAGATTTCTTCAGAGATTGAAGATTAAATTTCTTAACCTGATGTCTAGGAATATGCCCACCTGTTCTCAGATTGCTCGGGAAGTTTCCTTTCATTCACGGTGCATATATTACCAAAGCTGAGCAACAGTGGCATAAGAGATCCGAAATTTTTGTCCTCTTCAATCCCTAATGTGGTGTGTCGCCTTAGCCAATACACTCATTTGAACCCACTGGGCCTCAGAATCTTGCTCTGAAATAAGGTTCTTAGACTAGGTGATCACTGAAGCTCTACCAGCTTTAATAGTCTACATCTCTGTGACTTTCCCTCTCCCTGGAATTGTAACATAGATTGGTTTGCAATTTCTGGTTCAGAGGAGAGAGCACTGACCAGACATCAGATCTGTTCTAATTCTGTCTTTAGGAGTGATTGCTAGGAAAAGTTGATGGAATTGTTTCCTTCTTTCTGTCTTAGGCTTTCCATCCGAGTATAGGAATGATAACTGAAACAACAGCAACGACAAAACCAGACTTGAAAGTAAGTGATAACATGTTTGAAAAGCTTTGGAATACAGCAGTAATGTTATCAAGAAGATGAGCCCTGTAGTGACAAAAGGACAAAGTATTATTTTTAGGCTAATGAGTCAGGAAGATACAGGTTATGCTGTAGCAACAAACAAGCCCAAAGATTCACTTGTGCCACGAGTCCATGCTGGTTCGCAAGGGGGCTTCCCATCACAATCACTGAGGGACCTAGACTGCTGGGAGCTCCATTGAGACTCAAACTCAAACTCCCAATACTACTGGAGGAGAGAGAAGGGGATACTGCAAACCACACCTTGTCCCCGAATCACATTTCACTGGCTAATACAGGTTACATGATGAAGCCTAAATTCACTGGGGGTGGAGGTGGGGTAGAGATTAGTAATTCTACTTGTGACGGAGATGAGAATATATTGAATATTTGTGACATCAGGTCTTCACAAATATAACATCATTACCATGCTCATTTTTAAATTCAGAGGCTAAAATCCAAATTATCAAATTGTAATTCCAGGTAGTGATCGTTCTAAAATGCAAAACAATGAACAAACTCAAGTTGATTTTGGATTTGACAACACATATTTCTCAGAAGAGGGAGTGTTCCTGGAGAGGATGAAGGAAGGGAAGGAGGTTATTTGTCAGCTGTTGATTGGTGAGTTGCCCATGATAGAAGAACTGGCAGGTAAGAATTCTTAGCAGTGAGAATGTGCAAAAGGAATGAAACAAAATTAACTGGTATTAAAGTTCATGGAGCATGAAAGAATGCAGGTAGAGCTGTGATCAAAGGAACAAGTGGTTTATGATCGTACTTCTTTACTAAGAACTCTGATGTTGAAGTCATGTTGGCGTTTATTATAGAGGATTCTATATGGGTGAACAGGTTTGGAATTAAACAAATGTGTTCAAATTGGAAGAGTTGGGACAAAAAACTGGAAGGGCTATAGAGAAAGTACAGTGGATATTTGAATTTCCATGTTGTGTCATATAAATTTGTTTTGCCAGGGGCATCCCTTGACATTCAGTACTTTCTGAGATTGTCACTATGCAGTTCACTTTTGCCCAGCAGAATAAATGAAAATTCTACAAGAGAAAGATATTTTAATCAAAACACGTAATTAGTTGATTGCCTGCTTCATAGAGCTAACAACAACTTTGCTTTAATGTGGTATTCCACCATCAGTCTGGGAGGTGAGGAGTCCTAAATACAGTGGATTTATCATTTCTTTCAATATAATGTTCTTGCACTTACATCATTATTTAATGTAAAATACTATTAGTTTTGAAATCATCAAAAACATTTTTTAGATGTAAGCATAAAAACATATTCAAAATGCCAACTATAAATTTAAAATATATATACACTTGATCCTTGAACAATGCAGGGGTTGGGGTGCCAACACCCCACCCCAAAGATCCACATATGACTTTTGACTCCCCCAAAACTTAACTGCTTATAGTTCACTGTTGACTGGAAGCCTTACTGATAACATAGACAGTTGATGAACACATATTTTGTGTGTTACATGTATTATATATTGTATTCTTACAAGAAAGTAAACTACAGAAAAGAAAATGTTCTCTAATGAACTAAACAAAAAAGTAAACCAGAGAAAAGAAAATGATTTTCCTTAAGAAAATCATAAGGAAGAGAAAATATATTAATATTTACTATCATTAAGTGGAAGTAGATCATCATAAAGATCTTTATCCTTGGTCCGTCCGTCTTCTTGAGTAGGCCAAGGAGGTGGCAGAGGAGGGGCTGGTCCTGCTGTCTCAGGTGGCAGTGGCAAAAGTGGGGGAGGAGGGGGAAGGGGAGGCAGGAGAGGCAGGCACACTTGTAACTATTATTGAAAAACATCTGCATTTAAGTAGACCCACACAGTTCAAACCCACGTTGTTCAAGGGTCAATTATACATATGATGTTTGAATTTCTCTCCATTTTAAATTATTTTTCACTATTCTTCTTTTTATTGGTATGTGTAGAGAATTGGCTAGCACACAAATAGAGGTGAAAGGAGGAAAGAAAATGTATTAAGTATGGTAAGAATCTTATGAAATGACTGTTCATGATTTGGAGGGGCAACAAAATTTAGAAGGAAAAAATTTTTGTTTAAGAACAATATAGTGATGCTTACATTTGCAACAGATATTGGGAATGCAGGGGTGGAAATGAACTCCGGGCAGAAAGAGCACCTCAAAAGACCTGACTCACAAGTCCATGAATGTTATTTGACATCATGTGTCATTTCCTAAATCGTTTTCGTGCTTGAGAAATGCAGCATATACATAAACAATATTGATGCTAACAGCAGCCAGAGGAAGTTCCTGCTCTTGTCCGCACAAGGTGTCTGTGCTGCAAAGGCTGTTATGGGATTCCATAGCAGTGAGGAACTAGCATTAATAATTGGAAAAACTGTTCTCCAGATGTTTGTCCAAGGTGAGTAAGGCCTTAGACTTCTGGTCCTGCTTCTGCCCCCCATAGGATCACAGGTAGTAATGAAAAAAACCAACCAACCACTAATAGCGGTTATGATCAAAATGGGCTAATGACACACTGGGATGGTGGGGAAACAAAACCAGAAAAAAAAAGCCCTGTAATGATAGCGAGTAGGACGTTCAGTTATGCTGTCCGTTCTGCCTGTTGCAAACAAGTTCTAATCTTGGGGGCTTATAATTATTTTATGGTGCCTCAAGTAGTCATGATGCCTGCATTCTTCATGGGCCTATCTCATCGATAAAGTGTTTTGTTTGATAAACCTACTATTTTTAGAGAGAGAATGGTATTTTCAAGAAAGGGTGTGAAACACGTGGGAGCCAGGCCATCCTGGCCCGGAGTGTGTGTGCAGGCCCATGAGCTCGGGGCCGCCATACTGACAAACTCAGCAATGGCGTGAAAAGGCTCAGAGTGTCTCTATGTCATGGAACTGGAAGGGCCAGGGTGATGGAATTCGGGTTATTACAGAACTTGTTTTCAAAACCTTCTTGTGGGGTGGGAAGGTTGTGGCTATTCTTGGCCCCCCTTGCCAAGGAAGCACTCTAGCACCTGCGGCTTTGATACCCTCTGTGGTGGGGCAGGCTTATCAGGTTGGCCAACCTTGTAGATCCTGTTGTGCATAGAATATTTTCTTCTCTCTCCACTTTTGTTGTTTACTTAGTAAAAGGCACTCCACCCTCACTGCCAGTTTTGACACTCTCTGATACACTGTATGGCTACTGTACCTTGACTTTCAATTACATTAAATCCTATTATAACCATTTTCTTACAACAAATCCTCTTCAGCACCTGAAAAGCTCGGCTCCCAGGGGTGTAGTGTTATGCTGTCAAAACAAAACAGAGGAATCCTACTAGAGTTGCAGTAGCTATTGCCTGTGCTTGAAAACAAGATCAGCACAAGGGCCCTCCCTACTTCGCATTCAATTCTGGTAGCAAAAGAGAAAAAAGGTTATTCTAAGCCATTCAAATATGGTTTGACCTATAAACCAGTGGCCTTAATTCAGTGATTTTAAATCAATGTGAGAGCATGTTAAAATACTTTCTCTGGGAGAGCGTTTCTTTTGGAAGTGAGGTCCAGAATTCCCAATTATTAGCATTATAATGATTAATATAGAGAGGAATATTCTTCACTAATACATAGCAGGAACACACTGCATGGGAAGGTTTTGGTTTGTCTGTTTGCTTAGTTCCTTTTAATGCTCCTAAACCATAAACGCAACTAAACCATAAACAAGTTTCAAAATATGGGGGGTGAAAGGGCATGGTGGTTCCACCTCTCCTGCCTTGATTATTTTTGGCTAATGTCTGTAAGGATAGCTTGGAAGGCTGTTTTATTTTTCCACTTATCTAGGTTGAATCCCATGTGGCTTGCTGATACTTTGGGCTAACTTGTTATTTTGAGGAACGTTCTCAGGGTCCCAGGGGAGGATTGGACATCTGAGGACAGAGACAGATTTTGTTAGCAGTGTGTTTTCAGTACTAGTCACGCCTGTTGATTCTTCAGACTGACACTCTGAGCTCCATCCTGGACAATGACAGCCCTTTGTGGATTAGCTAGTGAGAGGATGTCTCTCCTGTTAATCAAACCTCACCACTGCAGTCACTCCATTCCAATATAACCAAGGAATTACCTCTAATTATATTATTTTTCCACTGGTGTTAGGAAAATGAGTAGCTCGACATCAATGTATCAATCAGAATTAACAAATTTCTTCTTCCCTTTCTGAGTTGTTACCTCCAATTGACAGGTTAGAAAAATCTTACCCATGCTGGCAATGAGTGTGTGCTAAATTTTATATACTTTTTTGAGGAACAAGGGTAAGATTACTGATGACTCTGGTCACTGTATGTAACAACCAAGTCTTTGCTATAATCTGGGAGAGGTATTCTCTGCTTTCATAATGTAGCTTTGGTGCAGGCCCATCCTTCCAGCCAAGGGTAATGTGAGCTGGAATTGGTCACAGAGGCCCTGGCAGCTGGCTTAACCTGTTTATATAAAGACGGAACACAGCCACTGATTAAGAGAGCCACCTCCTACTGGTTGGTTTTGGAGTGAAGCCCAGAATTTTCCATAGAGATAGCTTTTAAAAGTTAGGTCAGCATCTCAATGAAAGATAAGGACACACAAGAAAGCCCTTGTGGGTTTCCCTGTCTTCAGAACCCCGACTGTTCAGCAAGGATCAGGATAGATAGAATCTGACCAATGAAATGCTTCTACTAGGTTTATCTCCATGAAAGGATCACTCTTCCCAGAGTGATCCTCTGGACTGAGGATTAAGTGGGTCAGTTTGAGCCAAGCTTAGCGTTTAGCAATTTACATGTGTCTTGGCTTTTTAATTCTGAAACCCTTTAGGGTGGACTGGTCCCTGATAAGATCAATTTGGTGTCAGGACATTTTATATGGGGCATATTTTTAAAGGGCAGGAACAATGTCGTAAATACTGAAAGAACTACTGCTTCTAAGTTTAAATTAGGGAATAAAGTTAAAAGGAGCAAAAGAGGATGGACAGGAAGGTAAGTGTGAGAACAAGAATCTGATGGAAGAATTCCAGGGAGGGTCAGTAGAGAAACTACAGGGCTTCAGTGGGCCCATGGATTTCCCCTCCCCCAACTGATCAAACATACTTGAAGGAGTAGTATTCCTGCAAAACAGAGAAAAATGATCTCAGGTCATGAGGCAATTTGTGGATGCAAAGGAATCCTTATACTGGATCGGAATTGGACTCTGTATTGTTATTTATTTAGTAAGCAAAGACTTCCTTTGTTAAGTTTTCTATCTGTGTGCTTAGAAACAAAGATGTGTGATAATGCCAAAACACTACTCGAATTGAAGTCCTTAGTAGTTGGAGTGTGTGCTACTAAAAGTGGTGATTGGAGGGTCTTCCTGCCCTCCAGTCTGCAACTTCCAGAGGTTAAAAAAAAAAAAAAAAGAACATCCCACTTTTTATAAAAGGAGGGAAAAAAATCCTTTGCATAGATTATTATATAAATAAATCTTCTTAACAAGCACTGTGGCTCTTTTTTTTTTTTTTTTTTTTTTTTTACAAAGCACAAAGACTTATTGTGTGATTTATGTGAAAAGGTTATATAACTGTACTCTGTTACTTTAAATAGTGTTTTTTATTTAAACTGCCAACTTCTTCATCACCAGTAAAGAAAAAAAATGCATATTTGCTAAGCACAAAGGTAATTTTCAAGGACTGTAATTAGCTCATGATAACTCTATCTTTTGTGATGTCTTTGCTGCTGAACTAGAAAAGAAGTGGACTTTTTTTTCATTGTTAAATCTAAACTGTGGCACCTGCAGTGTGTCAGTTCAGTGAGAACCAGGGAGGGAGAAAGTTTGAAGTATTACACTTGGTTGGGAGAAAATTACGGATGTAATAAAGTAACAGATCATGCAATTTTTGTTTGGCTTCATTTTTTCCTTTTACAAACATGACAAGGCTCTATTTTACCTTGTTCCTGTTGCCCAACTGACCTTTTATTTCCAACATATTAAGAGATCTATTTAAAAACCAAACGAGTATATGACGTGGAAGGTTAAAACAATAATGAAATTATGGTAAAAGAAGGTAGAAAAAAATCAGGGGTGCAAATCTTTGTGTTTTTAAAAAAATGGGTAATATGACAGAACACTGGCAAGAGAGAGAAAAATAAATGAAGGAAACATTTGAGGAAGAGAATGCTAATTAATTCATTCCAGGAAAATTGATTGCTAAGAAAAATTGTATTTCTATGAAAAATTATATCTTTGGTGGCTGTCAGAGTAGACGTGTACATGAGGTGTATGTGTGCAGCGTCACCAAATGTATTTCTGTCATTTATTGAGACGACACTATGGAAGAATTTCAGGGGTCAGAGTTAGAAAATTTTTCCCATTGTGAGGAATATTTCCAGAGCAAATCTGAGAAGTTTCCTTCCTAGGAGAATAGGCTTCTGTGGGCAGTGGAATTCCCTGGAGGTCATAAGTGTACCGCATTCTGGGATTTGGAGATCTGTTTCTTTCTGAGAAGTAAACTCTACCTTTTGTAGACTGAGATCTGGGATTCCAAGGCTTGTTTTTCATACCAGCTTTGGACTATAACGACATGAACAACAGAAAAATCTATAAAGCACTTGAAGTCAAGGAATTGCAGTGTGGCAATGTTAGTACTGGGTGTGTTTTCTGTGGGACTGTGAGAGCATTATCACCTGCTTGCTCACCAACCTGGTTACCCAGGTGGCAGTTTGGCAAACAACCAGCATGAAAAACAACAACCTCTTCTAATGGGCTGTGAAATATTTGGGCATAGTTGTTCTCCGATGTTATTGATCCTTTTCAGTTAGAACATTAGATTTTGATTTTAATGGGAATAAAACAACTGAAATGAGACTGACAATGAATAAATACTTTTACGGTTTAGGCATCAGATACCCACTTCTGGCAACTCTGCACAGGGAGAAAGCAATTGATTTTTAAAGAGTGCTTTGCAACTGGCAGAAAGAAATGAGACAATAGTTGGCTATTTCAATATGTTACGGGCAATGATGTCAATCAGTAACTTCGCAGGTAGAATTTAATTGTAGGTTTGATTGTTATATCTTTAAAAGTTGTGTGAGAATGTTGAGCTTCTGATAGGTGAAGTCTTCAGCATTTAGGATCTCATTGAATCTTGTTGTCTGAAAGGTGTCACATACTCTGTTTCACAGATCAAATAAGGAAGGACTGAAAGTTAATTTCCTAGCCAGGAAGGAGGAAGTCAATTAAAAACATACACTTGAAGAATGATCAATTTCACTTCAATTACCCAAAGGAAGTGTTTTGAAATGTGTATTTAAACTAAGAAATAGAGTACATATCAAAGGGGAAAGAAAAGTTAAACTGTGAAAGGAAAACCCAAAGTTAGCAGCTATGGTATATACAATAACAGGTGCAGACTTAGTTCTAAGTTCACAGCTACTGTCTCTAACTTTAGCACATGGCGGGAGAATCTCTCTAAACAGGAGCTACTTTCTGTGAAACTTAAAGGCTATCTTAGGCTTCTGACAAAGGTTGGTGAGTAATATGAATTCCTCCATGTGCTCAACAGGAGGATCAGGCTAAAATTAACCCCACTTGTAGACAGAAGGTGGCCAAGATGATGCTGTTAGCCATTATGCTGAAAAAGAAATGCTTCTCTTTAAACTTGAGAGCAAAAATGCTGAGACAAAAAGTCCTTCAAATGAATTGTACGCCTGGTTTTATCCAAGCTGGGTCACTTGGAGAGACACCTCTCTATTTCTGTCCTCTGCTATGGGCTACATTTAGACCTTAAACAATTAGCCCTCTTTAAACTTTCTTTCTTTTTTTTTTTCCAAGTCACCTGCTCTAGAAATTCCAGCATTTTGTATTTTTAGATGTGGGGGTCAGGACAAGTGCAAAAATAATGACGTTTTCTGCCCTTACAAGCAATTCTTTTAGACTTTAGCAAGACACAACAAAGTGAGTACTGAAAAAGTTGCCACATTCCATTTTAACCCCGTAGGGCCAGAAGCACAAAGCATAGATACTAGTATGTTCCTAGGAGACTAAACCCGTTAGAGTAAATCCCATTTAGGAATACAAGTGCTCCCTGTCATGAAACCCCTCAAGGTCCTGCAAACTTTACAATTAGGCACATTTATTTTCTTGATCTGCTGTTATTTAATTGTAACCATGAAAGTAAGGCAAAGAAGCTACTTTCTGATATGGTTCTTTTTTCCCCCTGACAATTCTAAATCGAGCGTTCTGTGAACAGTTTAGCTTTCTAAAGTATTTTTCTCTTTTAAGGAGAGGAAGTGTGTGTTCTATTGGAGGACAGAACCTCCTGTCTTCTCAATTACACTAGAAAATTCAGTCCAAGGCTCCTAGAATAAATCTCATATGAAAGGAAAGGAGGATAGCTGGAGAGAAAGGATGGAAAAACACACTGAATTGCATAAACATTTTAACTTTCAAATGAATGCAGGCAATTCCTCACTTGTGGTCACCCCTTATTTGTGAAGAGCTGGGTGTACACATAACCAGTGCTGCTCTTGGCCCTTCCCTTCACACTCTGGGAGATTTAACCCTTAACACTCCTCATCTAAAGCCTAAGGGCACCCCCTCCTCATCATATGTCATTCATTCACTTCATACCTGTTTAGTGAATACCTATTAAGGGCCATGCACTAGACAAGGTATTAAGAACACAGTGGTGAGCAGAAATAGACCTGGAACAGGCCTCCTGGGGTTTACAGTCTAGACCCTAGAGGGAAGAATAGCCTTTGATCAAACTATCACACAAATAGATGTAAAATCACAGCTCTGACAAGTGCAATGAGAGAGAAGCACATGATGTTATGAGTACAGATATTAATAATAGGAGAGATTGAACCTAATCTAGCGATTCCAGGTGGATTTGCACAAAGAAGTGATAAATGTTGAGATGCGAAGGTTGAATGGGAGTTAGTTCGTCCAGAAGAAAGTTGCAGTAGCATATTTGGAGACTGAGAGGGATAAGGCGTGGAAGTGGTAGAGAGGGCCCGGTGGGCTGGGAGGGGAGGCCAAGGGCAGCTTGGTGCCCGCTGAGGCAGGATAGGACCAGACAAATGAGTCTTGGGGGCAGAGGGGAACTCTTATCTCTGTCTTTCTGCAAAGCTGTTTAATGGCTGGATTACAGTGCCGGGGGCCGTGAGGAGGGCAGGAACATGGCAGTGTGACAGGCAGCATGCACGGAAAATTCTCCTGTTACTGCTCTTCCGCACCCCTGTCCCTTCACCTCAGTGTCTCCTAGATGCCCCACTTCTGCTCCCTACCCTCTGTTCATCCCACTCCTCACCCCAGAGCGCCGGTCACCCTTTCACCTGGGGACCTTGCCTCTCTTCATCTCAGTGTCTACCCCACTGGGCTTGCCCTCTTGGTCTAAGGCCACCAAAACCCCATCACTAAATCAGAGCTAAGGTCGGCAGGGGTAGACAGGTGAGAGGATTCAGGCATCCCGAATTCGAATGTTGAATATATTTCCTGTAGCATCAGGGGTACACACAGTGTCACTACAGATGAGAGTGTACCTCTTCCATCCCCACTCTCACCTATGGGTGGATGACAACAGCTTGGAAGGCTGCATTTGGAGCCTCACATCACAGGCTGTTTCTTGTTTCTATGAGAAAGATTATTTTAACAAATAACTTCTAAGCTAAATGTATTTTCTTGTTAACAACTGCTTTATATATAAGTAAGTTTTTGTATGGTAGGTGCCTTAGTGACATCTCCTCCACTGTCTTATCTTTCATCCTTTGCATATTGAACTCAAGCAAGTGTAAAATTAATAAAGAACTGACTGGAAAACCCCTTAGCCCCGATGATAGGTTTTTTGTTCCACCTCTGGCTAGAAGCTAGTTTGATCAATGATTTGAATTGTTAGTTTTGATAAAGTAGCCAGATAAAATTTTTTTTTTAAAACTTCAGTGCTGAATGGAAATTTAACTCAGTGGGAACTATTAATCCCTTTGTAGTTACTGAATAGGCACACGTTTGTGTTTGTCTTATATCTGTTCTTCCTGCCTGCATGGCACTTTAGCTAGACTTTCACTTTTTTTTTTCTTTCTTCCAATGAGGGATTCTTTTTAAAGACCTAGTCTCTGTCTGCTCACATTGTGAATAGGGAGGAATCTTCCTGGATAGATTATTTAACAGATATATTGCTGTGTGCTTGCTCTGTGCTCAACACGCAAGGCCCCGTGATAATGTAGGAAAGACAGATACAGTTCCTATCTTATGAGTCAGAAAGTCCAGAGCAACACAGTCCAATAGAACTTTCCGCAATGATGGAAATGTTCTATGTCTATCCTATTCAAACAGTAGCCAATTAACCACATGTGGCTATTGAGCACTTAAAATGTGGCCAGTAAATTGAAAATCTAATTTTTTAGCTTTATTTAATTTTAATTCAGTAAAATTAAAATTTAAATGGCTACATGTGTCCACTGAATTGGATAGTACAGATCTAGAGTGACAGGGAGATGTGCCTAATAAGATATAAAGAAGGTAAATAGGTGGAGTTTGGGAAAAGTAATTAACTACTTACACATTTTGGAACTAAAGAAAGAAGTAACCAAGTTCCAGATAAATGTCATTGTAACATAGGGAAAATGGGGGGTAAATGACATTCACGCAATCTTCTAGGGAAATAAAGTAAAAAGTCTTCATAAAGTTAAAATTCACTAAAAAGAATGTTTGGCCATTTATTGGCTCTCCTCCAAAATTATGCAGTTGAAACTACTTATAGCCTTCTCCCTAAAAAAGATCCTGTGATGATTTCCAATACCAAATACATAAGAACTTTAAGCTTTTTGGAAGTAGCAGGAGATCCTTACAGTATCATTGTGCTAGAAATCATTATCTAATTGAGCTGCACAACAGGAAAGAAGTCGAGCTTTTAAGGATAAATGGGTCATGCATGATTTAAATCAGCATTGAAAAACCCTCACATAAAATGTTTTGTTCTGGAAGAATATCACCTATTTTAGAAATCAGTTCAGAGGAACTCTCTGGCTGGAACAGCTTGTATCAGACAAAGTTGTTTAAAAGTTGTATGTTGTGTTACCGGTAGCAACAGGCTTCCAAGATGTTTTGTAGTTAAAAGTTGTCATACCGAGTTTGCAACTGCTAATCAAAGAAGGAACTAAGCAAAGGAAGGAAAACTTTCCCTCATATTCTGAAAAGAACAATGCCAGGAGAAAACTTTCTTGTATTGGGAATATTTGGTAATGGGGAGGGGGTCTCCTAATACAGAGACGCCCTAAATGTCAGTGATCTATTTGTGCTTCATCCATGTGAAGGGGGATAGTTCAAGGAAGAACAGAGTTCTTGCAGCTAATGCACAGGGGATAGAAAGGAAATTAAAACTGTGCATGTAATTGTTTCTAGAAAGCTTCTAAAAGGGACGAGACCATATACAGATAAAGAGAGGTGCAGCTGGAGATAAACCTGGGAGAAATCTGGCTTCAAGGTGGTGAATACAGCGTGGATTGAAAAAGTAGCCTAGATCAAGTCTGGGTGGAAGACCAAGGTTAGATCAAATGGTGATAAATAGATACAGATTTCTAAAAAAGGTACTTAATGATAAATTCAACTTTATGCTCTTTAAAGGTTGTTCGAAATGCACTAAAATGGAAATGAGACATATATTTTAAATTGTGTTAACCTTGGCCACTTGGATCCATTACAGGAATCTCAGTTAAAAAAGAACATTTTGGCTGGGTGCGGTGGCTCACGCCTATAATCCTAGCACTTTGGGAGGCCCAGGTGGGTGGATCGCTCAAGGTCAGGAGTTCAAAACCAGCCTGAGCAAGAGCGAGACACCGTCTCTAATAAAAATAGAAAGAAATTAATTGGCCAACTAAAAATATATGGAACAAATTAGCCG
Source organism: Lepilemur ruficaudatus (assembly GCA_963574885.1). Lineage (NCBI taxonomy): Eukaryota > Metazoa > Chordata > Mammalia > Primates > Lepilemuridae > Lepilemur > Lepilemur ruficaudatus. The sequence goes on from CAUYRT010007544.1 coordinate 71,618, forward strand.
GGCATGGTGGTGCATGCCTATAGTCCCAGCCACTCGGGAGGCTGAGGCAGGAGGATTGCTTGAGCCCAGGAGTCTGAGGTTGCTGTGAGCTAGGCTGATGCCACGGCACTCTAGCCCGGGCAACAGAGTGAGACTCTGTCTCAAAAAAAAAAGAAAAAAAAAAAAAGAACAAAAAAAGAACATTTCATCCCACTGCCTTTCACCACTTGGTGACAGTCTACTTCAAATGTATTTTCCTGAGCCATTTTCGCACCTCCACCTTACTCTCCTTACCATTAAAATGAAGTCGATAATGTCTGTATTTATCCCTGCTTGCTTCACAGAAATGACATGCGATGTAAAAAGCATAAAACTCTTGTACATGTGCAAATATAAGCAGTTTTATTTACTGCTTGAGTAGCAAATGATCTCCCTGAAAATTAAATCTATAAACTTGAACACAGAGTGTTATTACAAGAATGGAGGCAGGCTTCACTCTTCCTGCTGGTTAGTGGAAGAGAAGTGGGCAAAGGGAGAAGACAGAGAACGTGCGTGCCCAGTGTGTGAGTTTGCTCAGTAGCTGGACGGCTGTGAGAGGAAGAGCCTGAATGAGAGCATCAAATAAAATCCAAATTATTTCCCCCCATAATACCAAAAATTAAAAATACCTACATGTTTTAATTATGGTACAACCTCCAATGTGTGCATCCTGTTAGTTCCAGACACATGTCTCATTTCTCGTCCGTTCAGAAAACTCTTCGAACCACTATAGAAGGCAAGCCAACAAAAATTACCCCGCTGTCTAAGTCATAAGATTAGAGTGAGGCTGTCCTTTGGTTATATGACTTTGAACACTTTACTTACTCCTTCTGGGTCACAATATTCTCAGTTTTAGAATAAAATGTCTGTTCAAGGTCTTGGATTCTAGGATCACAGAAAGAGCTTACTTTGTTGGGGCTTACTTGAATAAGTAGCTAGAGCTACTGGGTTAGATTCATCAACTCCTTTTGAGTTTCTTTTTCTTCGTCACTGTAGGTCTTAGGAGAGGATGAAGCAATGGAAGGTGCTTGAAGGAGGGAAGAGGCCCTGCATTTAAGGGCTGGCTAAGAGAGGCTCTGCAAGTGGGATCTCTAAGCAAATTTGCTTGAGCAGGAAGGAATAAACTAACATGTACTAAATGCCAGTAATGTGCAGGAACTCTATTAGGCACTTTATATGTTATTTTATTTATTAGCAGGGAAAAGGAAGAATTGAATAATGTCCTTGTTTAGGCAATTTGGCTATAAAATAAAATTCTGCCTGGTGAATTCCAATTTCCTGTTGACTTTTGTGTTGCATTAGAAACCATCCCTGTGGCTGGAGCTGGTCTGGTGATCTCTCTTTCCTGGAAGTTTCAGTTTTCACATGCTCAATTATCATAACAAATTTGTGTCATCTCAGTTATAATTAGGGCTACTCGAAGGGATGTTTTCTCCGGGGGTTTTGCTCCAAATACACATTTTTCCCCTAAGTGTGTTGGAATGAAAATATTGTCATGGTTTCCGGGGCCAAATACAAGAAGATCACCTTTGTGTTTTTAGTCTTCAGAGCCTGGTTTCTGAGCTCCATACATTGGATCCTTGCTGTTTGGGTTTCCAAGGGGAGGAGGTTCCTGAGGCCTAAGAAAGAAACAGCCTAGCAAGCAGACTCAGGCTGGGTCCCAGGCTCTGTGGGGCCGAAGTCCAAAGCAACAGGCAGGCAGTTCTTGCAGCTTTTTCTCTGCAGAGTCATTAGAATACTTTATTGTTTTTTTTTAAAGTATTTCAGCAGCTCCCTCTATGAGGACATATTCTTCTCATCCACGGAAGCTCTTTTCAAACATTACTAAGAAGTCTGATAAGAAGAAAAAGCATGCACTGATGGGTTCTCAGAAAGAAAGCATTAGATTTAACTAAAGGGCGATACTGCTCTGATTACCGCAGGCCCAGCTGACGGCAAGGTTGCCAGGCAGCCCTCGCTCTGCCAAGAATGGTGGTGGAATGAAGCAAGCATGTGGTTTGTATTACCATTTTTCAGCTTTTTAAGGTTTGGAAAAGAGAACGTCACCAGCGATGATAATTCAGTTTGGAATGAATACATTTTCAATGCAGCGTTCAGCAACTGCTGATTTGTTTGAAATCCTAGAGTTCATATTCACATTTTTACAGTGTGGACAAGATAAAGCACAGGATATGTCAAGATCCTACTATATGCAAAATAACTAATTTTCTGGCCAAATCCTTCTTTTTAAAAAAAGAACGAAAAAATTAAAAACCTCTCCAGCATTTCTAAGCTGCTACTTACAGCCTTTATAAAGATAGCACAGAAGAAGAAGCCAAAGAGTAAGCTAAATTCTGCCATCCATTTACTGGCACCATCTTCTTTAAAGTTGAGGTGGATTTTTTTCCCCCAATGTCTCAAGTCATAATTTGCCACAAATGAATCAATCTGTAAGCTTAAGTTAAATCATGGAATTCGAATGTTTTGATTTATCTTTTATTATCTAAAGTTTTTTCATTTAAAAGAAGAGAGACAAATACGGGATTATTCATACTGTGTATTCTCCTGGGTGTTCTTGGAAATACTATTCTCAGAAAGTCTGAAGCACTAAATTGGAACAAATGATTCGATTCTTAGACAAATTTACAAAGTCATGTGGTTTGAGGATCTGCATTGAATTTCGTAAGATATTTTATGAATTGAGCCCCTTCCTCAACGAAGTACATCCAGCTCCTTCTCAGCGTGGAGCACATCAATAGCCCCATGATATTGCTGCCAGTCTGATCCCTTAAAGAATCGAATTTTAAGAAATTAATCTTGTTCAAAGCCATTTTCACAGAATTCAGGTATCCTTTAGAATGCTACTGCTTTCTTACAGCATTTTCAAGATTCTGGGAAAGCTACCAAGACATTGAACTCCTAGAAGCAAGGGAGTTCTGTTGGAGGTTACAGGATAGCAGAAACCAGAAAGAATCCATAGCTGGGACAGTCATCATTTCTGCAAAGACCTTCAAGCAAACAAAAAATATATATATAACTCACCAGTCATGAGGCCCTGGCCTAAACAAAATGCAGCCCTGCCTAACGAGATGCTGTCAAATGTAGTCATTTGGGCTCTAAAATTATGCTTCACAAAACACCAAATTAGTTTTGTCAAAACATAACCTTGGTTCTCAAAACATTGTCAGAACTTTTAAAGTTCAATAAAAGAAGGCAGTATTTGTGGTTTAGGTGGCATTATCCTCTGTATTTATTCTACAGAGCATCCATCAAGCCATCTGTCTGTCTGCCTGTTCATCCACTCATCCAGCCATTTCATTCAGTCATTCAACAAGTGGTGTTGAATTCTTATATGTGCCAGGCACTGTGCTGGACCCTGGACACAAAAATAAAAGGACACAGCCATATATTCAAGGCTGGTGTCCTAGTGAAGAGGGCTAGCAGTCTTAGTGAGGAGAAAGACATGAGTAGTTACAATCAAATAAAAGGACCATGGCAGTGGACTGGCTGTGAGAGCATGAGGGAAACAATGGCTGTGATGTCTCCTTAGTTCAGGGTACTCTAGGAGCTCAGCTGAAGACAGATCATTCTTTTCAGTGTTCTTTAAAATTCATAGAAGACCTAACGTTCTCAGTCTTGCATGCTCTCTGACAGAGGGAGGAAGCCCATGGAAATGGTGAGTCAATGGATTAGGGAGCCCTGGATGGGATGGCCCTTTCTTCCATCATCCGGAGTTTCTCTATTTCTTCCAATTTCTGCCATCCACAGAGGTGCCTGGTCTCTACTAAAACTTGGTATTCGGAGACATTTCATCCTGCCTTTTTCCTGCAGGCTTCTTTCCTCAGGGCCAGCCCTTGCCTCCTCGTCCTCACCTCATTCACGCCAGACAGGCATTCCCAGGCAGAAGGTAGCTCTGCAATGGACACTTCTGACTCCACCCTCTTGCTTGGAAGCTGTGTCTCTTTCTTGTCTCTCTGGACCAGGAGTGCTGTGGGGCCTGGGTCTGAACTAGCCCCAATGCCCTCTCCTTTGCCCTGACTCCCTCCCCTAGGTGTACCCCAGTGGGGCCAGCTCTCACCTGGGCCTCCCTTTTGTCCTAGGGTTTGCCCCACTGGCTAGCTCATTTCCTCTTCCTCTGTGCCCCTCCAGGGCCTTCCCGCACAATGGGATTTGCTGCTGACAGTAAGAACCTTGGTTCTTTATTATTTGACAGCAAATTTATTTGTTGACAGCAAATATGACAAGCAGGGAAAATGGGGATAGGAGTTTTGGAAACTTTGAAGGTGAACCAGGGAGATAGTGAAAGGCTACCCTGAAAAAGAGGTGGAAGGACAGAGGGCAGGAGGAATTGTGGTGATAAAAGATCAATTTGACAATTTGTCTTTAGACTTATATATTTGTACAGCCTTCCAGCTCTGGTTACACTGAACATGCCAATTGTTGCCATATATTATTGTTCTGTTTATACCTTAAATTCATTAATCTATTCAACCGTTCAACAAACTTTCCTCAGTTGCCAGCTCTGCCAGTCGTTATTGTAGGCACGAGGGGTTCAATGGTGAGTAAACTGAACTCTCATGAAGTCTGGGTAGGGGAGAGATATGAATTATATTATCACAGAATAAATGCCAATGAAGTAGGGGATATACATGATGTAGAGAAAGATTAAAATAGATGCGTTTAACCAGGTCAGTAATGTCTGGAAAAATGTACCTGGAGAAGTGACAAGGTTGCTGAGATTTAGTGGAAATACAGGCTATTACTTTTTGAAGATAGAAAGAAATCCCCTTATTGAAAAAATAGCAAATATTGAACAAAATCTCTGTGGTAGAAAGAAACATGGTGTGTGCAAAGAACTGAATGAAGGCCTGGGGGGGATACAGAGAGTGATGGGGTATATTATGGGTTGTGGCTGGAGAGCTGGGCTGAAGTTCTTATAGGTATGTTAAGCATTTTGTTCTTTCTCGTAAGACCAATAAGAAGTTATCTATCATTGATAACAATTTATACCCAAATTTAATGGCTTAAAAGAATTATAAACACTTAGTAGTTCCCAGTTTCTGTGGCTCAGGAATCTAGGAGCAGCTTAGCTAGGAAGTTCTGGCTCCAGGTCTCTCATGATTTTGCAGTTAAGATGTCAGCCTGGGCTGCCGTCATCTGAAGGTTTGACTGGGGCTGAAGATCTTCTTCCAAGGTGGCTCACATAGCTGGAAAATCAGTTCTCGCTGTTGGAGGGAGGCCTCAGCTCCTCCCCACATAGACTTCTCCATACTGCTGCTTGAGTCTCCTTGTGCCATGACTGCTATCTTCCCCCAGTGAGAGCGAGAGAGAGAGAGAGAGAGAGAGAGAGAGAGAGAGAAAGAGAGAGAGAGAGAGGGAGGGAGGGAGGCAAAGCTTTCTTTTTAACAATCTAGCCTCAGAAGTCACATAGCACTTCCACCACATCTGTTTGTTAGAAATAAGTGACTAATTCCTTCCCACATTCAAAGGGAAAAGAATTAGTCTCCACCTTTTGAAAGAAGTAGTGTCAAAGAATAATTTGGGATGGATTTTAGAACCACTGAACCATTAAAGAATGTTAAGCAGGAATGGTGACATGACCAGATTTACTTTTCAAAAATGTTACTCTAAGTGGAAAACAAATTAAGTCGGGCCAGCACAAAAGTGGATACCCTGGTTAATAGATATTAGAGTGAACCAGGTGTGAGATGCTGGCAGGGTGGAGTAGGATGCTGGTGAAGGTGAAGAGAAGGAAAGGGTTCAAGATCCATTTAGAAGGTAAAATAGGTCTTAGAGATCAATTGGATTTGGAGGTTGAAGGAGAGGAGATACTGTAGATTCCTAGGTTTCTGGTTTGCACAGACAAATAACGTGGCATTCAGTGACGTGGAGAGCAGAATACCACTTTTGGTCTATGAGAGGTAGTGGGGGTGATCATGAGTTTTATTTGAGACATATTAAGTTTGGAGTATCTTTGAAATATCTAAGTACAGTTACCAAGTAGTTCCTTGGTTATAAAACCCAGAACTAAGGAGAGTTCTGAGTTGGAGTTATAAATTAGTTCATTATCCATGTATAGATAGGAAGGGAATCTCTGGGTTTGATGAGATCTCTTAGCAAAAGAACGATAAGAAAAGAGAAGAAGGTTTTGAGAGATTGTGTTCTTTCCAGCAAGTATTCACTCTCTTTCTTTATTCTTATTTCCTGTGGAGGGAGTATACTTCCCTGCCCCATTGGTGCTGGACCTGGCCATACGATTGTTTTGGCCAATGAGATGTTAGCAAGTCTGATGGGATGGGATGTTTGAATTGCGCAGTGAGCTTTCCTTTTGCTTTGAAAAGAACAGGCCTTAGATAGCTACTGGTTCATGAAGGAATTAGTAGACCTGGACCCATTTCAAAGTTTAAGACCAAGACTAGTTGAGTCTAGCCAACATCAGCTAAGCCTGATCCACAGATACATGAGCAAGAGATAAATACTTTTGCAAGCCACCAAAATGTTAAGGTTTGGTGTTATTGTTGTTGTTGTTATGTAGCATTGTTATGGTGATAGCTGACAGATATAAGGACCTAGGTTCTACTGCTATTCTTTAAAATTCTTATTGGATTACATGCAAATTCAGAACAGTATTTATGTTGGATACATGACTCCATTAGCAACACCTAACATAAAGGCTTGGTGAAATATCTGGTGAATGTGTGAACGTATGCATGGACGCTACCTAATTTAGGCACGGCTGTTTATCTATCATGGGTGTCAATAAGTCACACACATATATTCTTGTAATAACTCTTCCATGCTGGGTTTCCTCAAACAATGAGAAGAGGTTCAAACAAACCCGGATACGGCAGTCTCCAAGATCAACAACTGCATTCTTTCCCTTCCCCAGAGCACATTTTCATTACATGTTGTAAAGAAACGCTCAAGAAAATTGATGCTCTATCTAAATACTGTACGAATATTTTAGGCCACATTTTATTGTTGTTGTTAGAGCAGATTTCAAGTGAACAAATTTTAAAATTAAAAACGAAAGTTATTAGTGGAAATAAACATGCCTGTAAATAGTGTGTCAATGGAATGAAGGCAATCAAAGTGGCTCTTTTGGCTACTAACGTCTTCATAAAAGCCTTGATTAGTTATGAGGTAATTGTGGGAGATGATGAGTTAGAACCCAAAAAAGAAAAAATAGTTGCTCTAGCTTAGCAGCTGTGGAATCTTTTAGTAATTGCTGGAATGTTCCTTTTCAGTAAGCTCAAAGCTTGCTTTTCTTATCTCACAGTCGAATGCTTGATCTGAAATATATATTTTAACTTTATCATATTTACAACTTTCTTTTTCAGGGTGATTCTAAATTATAGTTGAGAAGGCGGGAAAGACAGCACCTGGATTTGTAACTTACCTCCATTAAATAGATAGAAAAACCCTGTAGGAAAAGCAAACAATAAGGTGGCACTTAAAATATTGGACTTTCACATTCTGGTTATTAATTAAAACGTGTTTTTTTTTTTTTTCCTCCAGAGGTACCTATCTCAAATGCCCATAAAAAATGTGTGCGTATGTGCACACAAGCACGTGCAGTTGTCCAGTGTTTATAGGGGACATGTTAAATTATACCTTGCCTGGTTTGACCACAGTGTGAAATTTTGAAGTGTAAACATGATCAAAAAGACGAGTGGCTTCAGGAATTGGAGAAACAACAACATTCCATTCTCCCAGAACCTTTCAGCCTCTCAGTCAGAAGGCTGCCCCTACTTCTCGCAGCAGTCTTTAGAAACAACAGCTCATTTCCCACGCCATCCCCTGCCCCAAAGTAAAGGGCACCATCCACTCTGAGAAAGAAATTGCCAAAATAACAAAACTTATTGGAGTGGATAATTTCTCACAGAAACTGCCGCTCGGCTGCAGATGCAAATCTGCCTTCCTTATCCCTCACCCCAGCCCTTAGCGAGGGAAAACAACTCACACCCTCAGGAGAAGCTTGGCCTTTCCACCGAGGGATAATACAGATGACACTGCCGTTCTGAAATATGTTGCTTGGACTCCCCTTCTGCCTGCTTTCTTACACAGCCGTGTGTGTAGGTGTGTGCCTTTTTGCCTTTTCATTTTGTTCAGCATTCAAAAAAGGTATTATTTTACCTGAAAATACCACATAAACATGGTTACAAAAGCAAATGGCGCAGAAAGTAAATGTCTTCCTCTCCTCAACACCCCCTCCCCCTTTCTCCAATTCTCTTAGACTTCCCACCGCAAAACAGACGTGTTGTGAGGGAGGGAGGGTGAGAGAGAGAGAGAGAGAGAGAGATGGACAGAGAGTTGGAGAGAATGTCTTGGTACTATCTTATTTAAGAAAAAAACATGTGTCTCACAGATAGACCCTCTCCTTTCATCCCCGTATCCCGTGCCAAAAAACTAAAAATCCTCCCAAACCTCTGCTGTTCAGAAGTCTAAGAGAACTGATGGTTAAAAATCTTTCACATTAAGCTCATTCCAGAGCCATTTCCAGTATAACCAAACAATGAGAAACACTGGTACCCAGCCAGGCGCAGCCCCTGCCATCTCCGACTTAATGCAATTTGATGATGTTTAACTTTAACTCAAAGACAGGATTGAGATGAGTTCATGGAATAGGAAAACAAACAAACACATAAATTCCCTCCATTTATTTATATTCAAAATATCCTCTTTATCAATTATTTTAGACAATAACTTCATATATGTTTAGGATGACTTTGTTGATAGGGAAAAGTCTCTTGGGCGTTACGTTTTCTTCTTATAAAGGTTTGTGGAATGTTTTTCTGAGAACAGAAACCTTTCTTCAAGGAGCTATTATTCTTCCTAGAATATTAGGAGGGTCTCTAATAGGTAAACAATGACGTCAGCACAAATGTACTCTCCTCTCCCATCCGTACTGGCTTAGGGTTTTTTAGTTCTGTTACTTGACTGTTTTTAAAACAGATTGAAAAATTTGCTCACCAAGAGAACAATGATTAACAAAATCTGTAAATTGCCATTTCACTTGCTAATCAATAGCTCCAAAGAAAATCTAAATCCGTGACTAATGGCCCAGGAGTGAACCACTAGCTTAGAAAAGCCTCTTTAAACCAAAACATGCCTTTAGAAATCTTTAGGTTTTTTTTTTTTTTCTTCCTTTTCCTATGTCATTCTAAATTTCAAAAACTTACAAACTCTATTAATAATAAGGAAAAATATTGCCTGGCCTCGTTCTCTTTTTAACTACACACTTGAGCATCTACTCCTGGAGTTGCAATGAGACCCTGTAGAGTAGTGGTTAAGCCTGACCTGACTCAGGACCTTAATAGCTACATGGCTTAGATGAAATTTCTTAACTTCCCTACACCTCAGTTTTCTCAACTCTAAAATGGGGGTAACATTTATAGTCATACCGTGTGAACTTGCTAGCATTGTTGTAAAGACTGAATTTATATAAGCAAAGCTTTTAATATAAATTTATTCCCCAATAAGCTTCAATGAAGGGCAGTTTAATAAATAAGATATACAAAACCAAAGATTTTAAACTTTCAAAAATTCCCCAAACTAATAAATAGTTCAGCAAACTATGTAACCTTGGATAAATAAAGCTTAAAACATTTTTCAAGATTGTCCTATGTCTCAAATTCTATGATACTGAGTAAAAAAGTATGTATTACAGTCTATGCTATCTATGCCAGCCAGGAAGTAACTGGAGATCTGGGGTTGCCCATGGCAGTATGCTGGTCTGTGAATGTCATCTCTCGAGTATAGATTTTGGAAGAAAAAGGGCAAGAGAAGTTATGTAGCTCATAGAGAGATTAGACCAAATGACCTAGGAAAAAAAATGTGTATTCTCTGTTGTATTACTGACTGGAGGGCCCCAAGAATATGATTCATATTTCTACGTTGGTGCTCACACATTGCTGTCTACATAGACAGAATTGAAGGCCAAAGAGATTACTGACGACTGGCCTTATTTATCTGCAAAATTTAAACTTTGAGTAACAAAATGTACATATCAAGGTTATAACATATATTTATATCAGTTCTTTATCACATACATTTTATCTAGAATTGGGGCATACAATCATTCCACAAAGAGTCAATGTACATCTCTTTCTTTACTGTGGGCCAAGTATAGTATCCCTGTTCTCAAGGTTGTGGAGGTAAACTGATAATTCCAATAGGGTATTTTGGGGCATTATGTGAGCCCTTGAGGGACATCTACTACTGTTGTGGGGGGTTGGAGGGTGGATGGTTTCACCGTTAGTAAATGATATTTGAAATAATTCTAAAAGGAGGCAGAGGGAGGAGTGAGGGAGAGGAGTGAGGAGTGGAGAGGACAAGATAAGCAGAGATGCAGAAGTGATAGATTGGTCGGTAGCTGAGATGGATCCAATTAGATCAAAGGAGGGTTTGGATGAGGGAATATTTGCAGATTGAGGTGGGAAAGTCAAAAAGGGGAGAAAGATTAAAGGTAGAGGAAGAGGGAGCAAGTTCTCAGAGAAGGTGGTGATGGCCTTTAACTGAAGGAAGAATACCTCACATTCAGGGGCTACAATGAAGGAGGTAAGGTTAGATGTGGGACAAACTCTGATAATTGTCACTGATTTTACTTTGATTAGAAAATAAATTTTCCTTTGAACACCAACATAAAAAACTGTTTATTTACTTAGAATTTTCCTGAATGTAAAAAAGTAGAGAAAGAAGAAAATAGAGAAATAAATTTTGTAGTTGAATACCTGTTAATTTGGAAGGTATTAACTTCAAATTAGTTTTTCTGTTGCATCCATCTTGCTGAAAGATTTGTTTTGTGTGCGTGTCAGTTGGCTAAAAACATTTTACATTAAAAAAAATTCTCAGTGCTTTAAAAACTTGTGTGTACACAAGGCAGGGACATTCTTTATATTATCAAATATTTGATTTCCTGTGAGGTTAACATATTTTTATTTACCTCTTTTATGAATTGTCAGTTTTGTCATCTGAAAGGAGGCTTTTTATGAAACACCTTCAAGCTAAAGGAAAAAAAATGTCTGGGATCAAGAGAATTCAAGATGCTTTGATCTAGGGTGAATGCATGGGGCAAGCAGGAAAGAAAATAACCAAGACAGAAAAAGATGCCTGGAAATATAGATTCTCATACATGAAAGGGACTTTAGTGGCTCCTGATCCAGTCAATATAAAATGAATTCTGATGTGCAGTTTCCCTGTGAAGTACTCATCTAGTATCAGTTTGATCACTTCTACAGATAGGAAGATCACTGCTTCTTGAGGCAGCCCACTCCATTTTGGATCTCAAAGAATATCTATGTGTGAAGGGGTCAAAGTTACTAAAATATATATATATATATTTTATATCTATATCTATTTTATATTTATATCTATATATATATTGCTAGCTAGCACTGACAGCTTCCTATGTGCTAGGTGTAGTTCTAAGTACTTGTATTAAATCATTTAATGCTCAAAGAGTCATCTTTGGAAGTGATTATTATTACTGTCTCCATTTTACAGATGAGACAAATGAAGGTCAGAGAGGTTAGATAAATTTAACAATTTATCACTGTTAGTAAATAATAGAGCTGGACATTAGACTTCAAAATTCTAGCTCTACAGCCTGAGAGCTTTAGAGTTCGTCCTTTCATTGTGTGAATGTTCCTAGGCTTTCGTCAACCCTTGATCAATCAAAAGGATTCTACTGTTGCCCATTCAGGTTTTTCCCCTTCTTTGACTTCCATAGACAGATCTACTGTTGCCAGACTATTTGTTTGGAATTCTGTGATGCAGAATCAGGAATGGTAAGGGAAAGTATAAAAAGCAGATGGGCTAGGGGAAGATATTTCTGTAAAATGTGGCACAAAATCAACATAAGATGAGCAAAATGTTGGAGAGAAAAGGAAAATTTTGACAAGCATCCCTGGAGACAATACACTTCATGGCATTTAAGAAATGCAAGGGAGGAAATTGAATTATTAATTTTTGTTAGTTAGACTATGTCCCTTGGTTACTGCATCAGTCTAACACTGGACCACATGGATCATGGATTTAGCAGGGTTACATATATTTACATATAACCCAAATCATTTTTCCTATAAAGTTCTTCTAGAACCATGTGGTCCCCAGATACCCTTTCAAGTATTTGGAGATGCTTATCCTATTCCCCTTAATTTTTCTCTTTTCTTGGCTGAACATTTCTAACTCTATCAGCTATTTCTTTTTTCCCTTTTAAAAATAGCTTATTGAATTTGTTAAAGTCACTAGACTTGTCAGAGCACATTATTCTCGACAGAAAATCTTGGCTTGACATGTGAAGACTATGAATGCTTAGAAATAGCAGGTGCATCTGTATAGACACAAAATAAACTAAACACATCAAAAGTGTAGAATTGGTTAAGTTTTGACACATGTATATACCATACAACCATCACAATTGTGGAGATAATGGATATATCCATCACCTTCAAGGGTTTCTTGTGACCCTTGGACCCTTGGTGCTTCCTGTGGCCTTCCCGCTTCCTCCTGTTTTTTCCCAGTCCCCATGGACCACTGATCTGCTTTCTATCATTACAGATTTGTTTTACTTTTTACTTTCTAGAATTTCATGTAAATAAGATCATTTCAGTATAAACTATTTTTTTTGAGGGAAGCAGGGTCTGGCTTCTTTCACTTAGAATAATTATTTTGAGATCCAGTCTTATTATTGGGTACACCAGTAGTTTATTCCTTTGTATTTGCTAAATAATGTTTCATTGTATGGATATATCTCAATATGTGTATTGATTCACAAATTGATAGACTGGGCTTCCACCGGTTTTTGGATATTACAAATAAAGATGCTGTGTACAAGTCTGTGTAGACATAAGATTTAATTCTTGGGTAAATAACTTAGATGGGATGATTGGGTCATATGATAAGTGAATGTTTAACTTAAAAGAAAATCAACTCTGCCAAACTATTTTCCAAAGTGGTTGCACTATTTTAAAATCTCACCAGCAGTATGTGAGAGTTCCACTTCCTTTACATCCTAACCAACAATTGGCAGAATCAGTCTTTTTCATTTTAGTCATTATAATAGATGTTTAGTGGTATTTTATTGTGGTTTTAATTTGCATTTCTCCAATGACAAATAATATTGAGCATCTGTTAATATGCTTATTCACCATTTGTATACCTTCTTTGGTGAAAATCTGTTTCAATCTTTTGCCCATCTTTTTAAATGGGATTGTTTGTTTTAAGATTTCTTTTTATTCTCTGGATACAGTTTCTTTATCAAACATATGATTTGAAAATATTTCCTCTCAGTTCCTGGCTTGTCTTTTCACTCTCTTAAACAGTCTTTCAAAAGCAATTTTTAACTTTGATGAAGTCCAGTTAATTATTTATTTTATGGATTATTCTTTTGGTGTTGTATCTATGAAATCTTTGTGTAATCCAAATTCACAAGAAAATTCTATTCTGATTTCTTGTATAAGTTTTTATAATTTTAGATTTCACATTTAGATCTATAATCCATTTTGACAATTTTTGCGTATATTTATAGATGAGATGGAATTTCATAAATTTTGCATATGGATAACCAATAGCTCTAGTGCCATTTGTTGAAAAAATATTTTTTCTACTGAATTGACTTTGCAACTCGGTAAAAAATCATACATATTATGATTATGAATATATTATAATTATGAATAACATATTGTTCATATAGGTGTAGGTCTGTTGAAAGAAAAATTTTAGATGAATTAAAGTTAACAAAGTTAAATTGAGCAAAGAATAATTTGCGAACTGGGCAGCCCAAGAACCAGAATAGGTTCAGAGTGACTCCAAGGCTGACATGGTTGGATAATATTTATGGACAGAAAAGTGAAAGTGACCTATTGAAAATGGAAATAAGGTACAGAAACAGCTGAATTGGTTACAGCTGGGTGTTTGCC
>CAUYRT010007547.1:0-10408 GCA_963574885.1 Lepilemur ruficaudatus
TGCATGGGGTGACTGCCCGTGGCGTGACGTGGCCCTGTAGGGAATCCCCGACACGATTAATTAAAAGAAGGCTCATCCAGGCAACGCACATAAGAGCTGATCACTCGGCGTTTTGAGCCCTCTCGGAGGTGTTAGACCCCCGGAGAGAGAACCTGAGGCCCGTGTTAGAGGCGGGAAATGACTCACCAGTGAATCCCTTTGCAGATGCCCACAACCATCACACTCTGATGCCCTCCACTGAGCCTCCCTGGACCACAGTTTGTTGTTGCTTATGTAGAATGTAAGCAAACCTTTTGAATTTTAAGTGAGTTTTTTGATTATTATATGTTTTATTATTATTCATGTTAAATGTAATTAGAGGACTGAAATATCTGTCTTCATCCTCAGTAAATTGTCAGTTTATTTTTATGCTGCAATGCATGGTACTCAAGCTTTCAATATTTCTGTATTGTGTTTCTTTGTCTTGTATGTTTTATTTTTGGGAAATAATTTCTTACGTTTTGGTGTCTGGACCCCTTTGAGTTTCACGTGAAGAATTCGTTACTATGGCTATCTATGTATAGACACTAACTGATATGCTTTAATCATATCATTAGTAGGTGAAAGTAGCCTGGCTTCCAGCAATTCATATGCTTTGCCATTCTTTATGACCAAGACATTTCCTATATATCAAAATTTTTTGTAAAAGTCATGTGGTGTCATCTCTCCTGAAGGCCTCTATGAATTACTCTTAACCATTTTTGCTGGTATCAAAATAAAAGGAAAATTTTTTGGAGTCATGTGATCTACAGCAAACTGCACTGGGACAGCTGGAATACCCTACAGGTAACCTGAAAGTAAGGATTTCCAGGGGTAGTTCCCAGATCCCTGAAGGATACATCTTCACAAAGTACAGAGGTTTTTTTCCAAGATCTTAGATGAAGAAACCACATTTTTAACCTAAAAACTCCCTTTTTTGTGTGTTTTTTTCTCTTTTTATCCCCTCCCCATAAAAAGATTCCGTTATAAACACTTTTTCTTTTAAGCCTCCCTGCTGGAGTATTGTACATTGGAAGCTGAGTGGAGATTGCCTGAACCTATCTCAATTTCCCTTTTAGTCTTCCACTAGGACTTTTCTTTCAAACCATGACTTGCTCTTACTAACTATTACTGTTTTTCCATCAGGTCAGACACAGAGCCAGTATCCCTTTGCACCAGTCTTTCAAACCCTGGCCACACTAACTAATCAATCTAATTGCTAGTTATGCCAGCATGTAGATCATACAAAGGAATCCGAACCCATTTTTGTTTCTGCCAATATGAGTGCCTGGTGGGACTGGTCGGGAAGATGGATACATGACAAGAAGTGGCATCCACAACCAAAAAAAAAACATATGGTACTTCTCCTGTTGGTGAGTTAACTAAACATGGAAAAAGTGTCTTTTGCTCAGGTAAGGTCACTCGAAAGAAAATTTTCATCTTGTCTGGGTGACATTCTAGGGAAATATTGTGATCGAACCCTACGGTTTGATTCTACAGATGGCATTCTTGCACCTCTGAGATGAGGCTGACACTAACCCTCCTGATGTCAATGCTTTAGTTAAATAATCAGATGTTATGGAAAGCTCACAAGCCAGGCCTCTGCAACTTGGGGTAGCTCGCTTGATCCCCTTGTTAAGTTGCCAAACACTAATGATTACATGTATGGACAGACCAAAAGTCTGGACTGACTTGATTTGCTGACAAAACCTAGCCCTGTAACTGCCAGAACTGGACCAAAGGCCTTTTGTATCAAATATTTCACAACCTGTTTTGTTCTCACAGACTGGCAAAGACTCATGGAAATGAAACTGTCCATATTAAAATAATGTAAAGCCACAAAGTATAAGCAGTAATCCATGTCTGATTTTTATAGAAGTATAGATATAGCCAGAAATCAACCAGCCATTGTTCCCTAACTTCCTTGCTGCTGTAACTGGCTACTACTACTTAATTGCACTATCCTCCCTGACAGGCACAAGATTTGTGACTCCCTCCACTACTTCTGTAGATAAAATTGCTGTTGTAAACCCCAAGACTTCTGACTCCATTGCTTTTTAAATCTTAAGACTGGTATTTGGGGTATTTTTCAGACTCTGCATCCCGGAGACCTACTGACACCAACCAGACCCGTGGATAGACGTGGGAATGGACCCAACAGCCTCGAAAGCCCCTGTCCAGGAAACCTACCAACTGAGAAGATAACTTCTGCATTCCAACCCTACGAGCTCATCCCTCACCAATCAGCAGACCCCATTCCCTAGCCCTTTGCTCACCAAAATACCTTTAAAAACCCTTTCTTCCAAATTCTTGGGGAAGATGGATTTGAGAAATTACTCCCCTCTCCTTGCATGGTGCTTGTGATAATAAAACTCTGTGCTGTGGCCCCTCCTGTCTCAGTGTGTTGACCTCCTCTTGAGCAGCAGGCAATGAACCTGGTCGGGCTGTAATAGAAGCTGGAGATGTAGAGGTGCCAATGAGAAACAAGAAGTATAGCAAACTCCAGAATGGGAAGTCACAGGTTCCAACCTGACCCTCTCTATAAATAACACTGGTCTTTTTGTTGTGTGTGGTGATAAAGTGTACAAGTGGTCCCTACCTAGATGGTGAGGCCGCTATGGACTTTGTTATCTGACCCCTCTGTTACCAGGTATTCCACTTTAAATGCCAGCCAAACTACAAACTTGGGCTCTTTTGTTCATAAAGTGGTACCACATAAATGTACTAGATGTTATATTATAAAAAATCACTTGTATATCACAATTCTGAGTGTTTTTGGGTGCTCAGGACTCTTTTCCCAGCATTTGGAACTCATGTGATTGCAAAGGCAGTTTTGAATCTTCCCATAGTACTAGAACAAGAGTTCAGTATCACTCTGCAAGCATTGGGAGCACTTCACTTAGAAGTCAACAGCCTAGACACTGTTGTATTTCAAAACCGTGTGTTCTGCATACCCTGACAGCTCAACAGGGAGGAACTTGTGTGGTTATTGGCAGAAAATGCTATTTCTACATAAACTACACTGGGCAAGTAAATTCTAATCTACACCTCTTAAAAGAAAAGTATTCTTCATCAGATTAATGAAGACCTATTCCCTAAAATGGGAGACAAGTTTGATGGGGTGTGGGGAAATTTACTTAGTTCTGCTCTTTTCTACTTGTTTATTTTCATTTTAATCCATGTTATTGTCTCCTTTTTCAGATCTCTTGTAACTTGACTGCTAACCAGATCTCTCTCTCCATAGTCACCTACTTGGCTTTTAATGTGTGAAACTTCTAGGGAAGTTCCAGATGGGGGGAATGAAGGAGCTCAGGAAATTTGACCCCAGAATATGACTCCTTGGTATAAAGAGTATTTTGTATTAAAGACCCTTAGGGATCAATAGGTGTTGGAAGGGGCTTTCCTTCTATCTGCATAAACCAGATGGACCTATAAAAAAGAACAATCAAATTCCTTTCCCTTCCCTGTTAATCTCACTATAGTGCAGGAAAGAAGATCAAGAATGCAACCATGCCTGGCCCAAATAATTTAAAATATAATGCCTGTCTCTCAGGTTAATTTAATTTGCAAGGAGAATCATTTACAAAGTCAATCTCTTTCTGGCATGAATTCATTCTCCCTTGCAACCTTTTATTGCCCCTAAACAGAATTACCTATTTCCTCATCTCCACCTCCCCTCTAAAAGGAGAGTATAAAAATTTCTGGACCCCACTGGGATATTGGAAAATCACTGTGATTCTCCCTGTGGGCATGGAAAATTAGCCTCTTTTTGTTATTAACCCTTCTTAATCATGAGTTGATCATTCAGTGAACGTTCAGGAAAAGGGAAGTTTCGCCCTCATCTCTACAGTTATAAGTTCCTTGGCCACAGGGATCCCACTGAGGGCCTGGATGGACCTGAGGCAGGTCCACACTACCCCTGCAACAATGGGATAAAAGTTTGGCTCTCAATGCTGCTTCTGGAAGATCTTGGCCAAAAATGAGGACTTATGAACGAAAATAAAATCTTAAGCCCCTTAGCTGACTGAATATACCCCCTCTTTGCCAAGGGAACCCCCTAAAAACCTAAATCTGGGTTTCTGGCCATGAAAAGGGAGGACAGGCATACTTCGTCATGCCCACCACGCTTTTTGGAAATATCATTCTTTATATCAGTAAGATGCCAAATCATTAACAGGCCCAAGGCTATACAAGACAAAGCTCAACCACACCTATAGGCCATCAATTTACTTAGCAGATCACTTGAGATTTGGTAAATGTCTGGTGGCTTGTCTCTGATTAACACATATCCTTAAGTTAAAACTTTACACGCCTTTAGACAAAGCTTCATTTCTTTAACCAATACAAATCAAAGAATCTTTAAACCCATCTATAACCTATAGCCCCCCTCCTTCCTGCTTTGAGATGTCCCGCCTTTTTAGGCCAAACCAATGTACAGCCACCCCCATATACTGACATAGGATCTTACGTGTAATTCCTGTCCCCATGAGAGTATAAAACCAAACTATAACCCAGCTACTGTGGGCACATTTTCTCAGGGCCTCTTGAGGCCATGTGCTAGCACACATTCAGCTCAGAATAAACCTTTTTAAATCAGTTTACAGAGGTTGGGTCTTTTTCCATTAACATCTGAGTGCAGACAGAAATCCGGACATTGTCTAAACTATACAACTGATGAAACACCGCTCTCTCCTCGCTAATGTGAGCAACAGTGGCTACCTTACCAACCACAGCTTTAACCTCAATTGCTCCCAAACTCTAGATAAAATTTTTGAAGATAACGGTAGAGTTAACACCTCTTCCTGAAACCATCAACTTCAGAACACAGATTCAATTACTCAAAATTTCCCCTAAAGCACTATTAAGGACCGAATGTTTGTGTTCCCCCAAATTCATATGTGAAATCCTAACTCCCAAGGTGATGGTATTAGGAGGTGGAGCCTTGGGAATTGTTTAGGGCATGAGGGTAGAGCCCTCAAGCATGGGATTAGTGTTTTTATAAAAGGGGCCCCAGAGAGCTTTCTTGCCCTCTACCACATGAGGAAACAACAAGAAATTGGCAGTATGCAGCGTGGAAAGAAGATCCTCACTGGAATCCGACCTTGCTGGCACCATGATCTTAGCCTTCCTAGCCTCCAGAACTGTGAGACATAAATTGCCGTTGTTCATAAGCCACCTAGTCTATGGTACTTTGTTAAAGCAGCCCGAACTGCTGAAGACAAAAACCTAACTCAAGCCTCAGATCCTACAATGGTCTTTAACATGCTCCTACTGAGAGACACCACAGTTCTCCATGGTGTTTGCCCTCATTTTAATGAGCAGTAAACTCAACTTGTTCAGCCACAAGTCTGCTTCTCGGGGTGTTTCATTGAAGGGCCCTGATAATACAGAATAAAGAATCTTCCCAAAGTTACATCCCTGGATATTTAGTTACACATGCACTTCCAAGGACTATGGTTTAAACAAAAACTGAAATTACCATCTAAGAAAATGACCTCAAGTTGTGACCTCCCATGGATTAAACTCCTTATTTTAGTTTATTTCCCTTTCTTGTGTAAATAGTTAATTGTAAACATTTAGAATATTATGATGGTGTCATTCTTTGAAAAAAAATTAATAAAACCCTGAGGTGATTCTGATGCAGAGGTCAGGTTGGGACTCCTTGTCTATGTCAACGAGATGGAGGTGAGGAGAGTCTGAATTCTATTATGACATTGCAGTAGGTGGCCCTGTAAAATCTCCTTGGGGCCCTAGGATAGTGCTTTGAGCTAGGGTGAGACTCCCTAAAGTTCAGTGAAACCTTCTTGCTCAAAATCAGAGTAGTTGGTAAATCAATAAACATAATAAAAACTAACATATACTGAGCCCTCACTGTACCATGTATTCTTCTGAATCCTTTGTTTTGTTAACCTTATAACAACCCAGGGGCAGTTACTGCTATTAGCAATGTTTACCAAGGGGAAGGCTGAGCTACAGAGATATCCAGGAAACTTGCCTCAGGTCACTGAGCAAGAAGGAGTGACACAGGGTATGTCCTGGGCTATTCTGGTCTATTCCACTCTTACACACCATGGCCTGGGTCCCCACGAGAACCTGGCCCTCTCCTCTCCTTCTGTGTGCAGAGCCCTCAGTCTGGTTCACAAACTTCTTAAATTTCCTTCTTTGGAAGCAACAGGACAAGGTGGGGGGAGGGAGTGGGAAGTGAGTACTGTCTAGCCTTGGTAAAGTCTCCTTCAAATTGTGACATTTCACTTTGATGCCAAGTTCTCTTTTGCACAAAATCATGGACTAAGAGCAAGGTTGAAGCCAAGGGTGGCTCACAGGTCCAGTTTCTTCCTGGAGGAGCCTGCAGTTGCTCCAAATGTAACTAAGCTTCTCTCTCATGTACCTACCTCTGCCAGTGGAAACAGAATGGCTCATGAGTCAAGTCCTGTGATATCAGTTTTCTTCTCCACCCAGGTTGATTCTTGGAGTATGTCAGCAGGAAGGCTGGTCCCTGGAGGTGTTTGATGTTCCTAAGATGCACCAAAGGAGCAGTGACTAATCACGTGGCATCAGCATCCCAACAGACAAGTATATTCCTTTCTGAAAAAAGTGCCTTTTAAGAGAAAAAGCATTTCACATACAACCAAAGCCACACCCCATTCCTTTCTATGCCCTCTTTCCCCAGAGTTGGTACATAACCCTGGCCCTGCATATTTTGATACCTTTCTTACACAGTCCTATCCAACAAGTGATACATTGTGTCCCACTTTATAGGCATGCACACCAGTGGCCTCACAGTTCAAGTCCTTCCCAGGTCCACTTCTTTAGGATGTCTTGCTTTCATGTCTGGAGGGTTTATCCCTACTGGTTGGCTCCAGGAAATTTTCTACACAATGGGCATAGAAGTCCCTTTGTTTGGAAATTACTAGCTCCCATGGCTCTAGTGGCACAGGGAGAGACAGACAAACGCAGGCCTCCGCTTACCTGTTCTCATGGAGGGGCCGTAGCCCAGGCTGATTCTGTGCAATGCTGCACATCCTGCAGCAGGCTGCGTTTCTCTGAAGGAAACAGGTCCAGAGAGCAGAGGCTCTTTCTTAATTCCTCAGACAGTCTGAGCAGAGCAGGTCCCAGAACCCAGGGTTCCTGCACTGACCCCAGGGCCTCTTGATGCCAGGACCAATGCAGCACCCTGCGGATCTCCCTGGGCAGCCGCAACTGGACATATGGCCACCCAGCTCCTGGGAGGTGGGGCTGTATCCTGAGATACGGTCCATCCCCACAGGCCCTAGAATTTAGCCCTAGGAGCATTGGTCTCTGGCAACAGCAATGTACTCAAGGAAGGTAGACCTTCCCCGGACTCAAGGGATGGATCTTACCAATCTAAACCAATCATGACTTTCCTATTTTTACTGGTGACCATTTCAAGGACAAGCAGAGGGTTCGTTTCTGGTAAGCCAGGTGTAAGCACAAGTCCATTGGAGGGGGTGTCTGGAAGAGAATTTTTTTTTTTACCCCCACAAAAATCCACAGGGAAAGAAAACTTACCCAATTTTTGCCTTCACCATGTAACAGGAATATGATTCTTGGAGCCACTGCAAGCATCTTATATCCAGGAGGGCATCTTGTCCCCAAATGCTGATGTGCTGGGGAGGACAGGTTGCAAGTGGGAAAGCTGTTTTCACCTTGAAGCTTCCCAAGGCAGTTGAGCCAGCCCTGGAATCATCCTCCTCCTCCCTTGCAGGGTGCAGGTAAACAACATTCTCTCTGTGACCGTCGCGGAGCCCAGGTTTTCTGTCCTCCTGCAGGAAGCACCAGTGGACAGAATCACTTGGCCTGAGAGAGGACAATGCCCTCCCAGGCTTGGGGACTGTAATCAGGACAGTGGCTCTTCCTGAGACTCTGTGGGAACTGCTGTCAGCAGAGGCCTTTTGGAAATTACTAGAGGTCAAGTAAACCCATTGTTATTTATTTAGAGCCCACAATCCAAAAGATTATTCACCGGCTAAGAGCCAAAAAAGAAAATGAAGCAAAAGGCAAGAGAAGGAAGAAATTAGAGGTTTGGAAAAATGCAGAAATGGCTGAGTTTAGGCTGACATCTTGTGGCTGAATCTGAAAAAGTCACTTCACTAAGCTATTACCTGAACAGCTGGACTGCTCTGAACAAAAGTTCAAAAGGGTGAACAAAAGTGAGCAAGTTGTTCTAATTAGCAAGGTGTGGTGGTGCACACCTGCACCTAGCTACTGGGGAGGCTGATGAGAGAGGTGATTGCTGGAATTTGAGACCAACCTGGGCAATATAGCAAGACCCTGTCTCAAAAAAAAAGGTTGTTGTAGGAGCCCAAGGACTGCTTATTGAGTAGGTTGAGCAGAGATAACCAACCTATGAAAAAAGTGCTGGGCTTGAGGTAAACAGGTATGAAACTGAAATGGTTCCACAGCAGGACTAAGTGAAAAAGAGGAAAAAAGCCTTCACTCATTTTCAGACCCAAACCTAACTCCAAAATACATATCAGCTGGATCCAAGCAGTAAATAGAATACAATCAGTTGGAGGGGAGCTAGACTTGCATATTTATCGAATCTCTAGAGGGGGTTATATTAAATTTAAAAGAAATCAGAAATGTAAAGACGTGATACAAATTCTTACTTGCAAAAATGACCTAAATAAAAGGCAAAATAAATGATAGAAAATATTTTTTCAACAAATTCTTTTTCTACATTAAAAGCCTGTATAGGCTGGGTGCCCTAGCTCTAACCTGTAATCACAGCACTCCGGGATGCCCAGGTGGGAGGATCCCTTGAAACTAGCATGAGCAAGAGCCAGGACCCGTCTCTACTAAAAATAGAGAAATTAGCTGGCTATGGTGGCGCAGACATGTAGTCCGCCTATAGTCCCAGCTAGGGGAGGCTGAGACAGGAGGATCGCATAAACTCAGTAGTTTGAGGTTGCAGTGAGCTGTGATGACACCACTGCACTCTAACTCATGCCACGGAGCAAGACTCTGGGAGGAGGGGGGAAGAAACAAAAAAGCCTGTACAGCAGCAAGATGGGTGGATTCACCCATTTCCTGGTCTATCTCCAGGTCCCAGGTGACAAGGCCTGCTGTCTGGCTGGGGACAATGGCTTCTGCCCTGGGGACAGACAGATGTTCCCTTTGCTGGGCTAGGAAAGAATTAGGCTATTAATAATTTTCTGTGGCCGGGCATGGTGGCTCACACCTGTAATCCTAGCACTCTGGGAGGCCGAGACCGGTGGATCGCTCAAGGTCAGGAGTTCGAGGCCAGCCTGAGCAAGAATGAAACCCCGTCTCTACTTAAAATAGAAAGAAATTAATTGGGCAACTAAAAATATATAGAAAAAAAAATTAGCCAAGCATGGTGGCGCATGCCTGTGGTCCCAGCTACTCGGGAGGCTGAGGCATGAGGATCACCTGAGCCCAGGAGTTTGAGGTTGCTGTGAGCTAGGCTGATGCCACAGCACTCTAGCCCGGGCAACAGAGTGAGACTCTGTCTCAAAAAAAAAAAAAAAAAAAATTCTGTATTTAGTAGACAGGGGGTCTCACTCTTGGTCAGGCTGGTCTGGAACTCCTGAGCTCCAGGAACCCTCCTGTCATAGACTACCAGATGGGTAGGATTACAGGCATGAGCCACCGCACCTGGCCAAAGCATTAAATTTTCTGGAGATGGGGTCTAACTATATTTGCCAGTCTAAGCCAGGAGGATCACTGGTCCTGAGATCCTGGCCTAGAGCGATCTTCCTGGCTTAGACTGCCAAAGTGGTGGGATCACAGGCCCAAGCCACCGTGTCCACCCTTCTATGTTGACTTTTGATTAACCCCAGTCTTGTGAACACCTGATTTCTCATTTATTTACTGTCCTTGTTGTAAGAACATGTACTCCCTATGAATCCTGCCTTTACATCGAAGCAACCTTCATGCTATCACACACATTCTTGCCTGTTCTGGACCCTGCCTTTAAACTGTCACACACACAGCACAAACACCCTTTCCCTGTGTATGGAAGCCCTGCATCTGGGGTCACAGGGACAGAGATCTATGTGTCTTCCTGCTGCCCAAGACCACGCTTCCGTCTATCAGTTCTCTAAATCAATCACCCTTTGCCTACAAACTATGTTTATCTGCCTCGTTCTTTGGTTTCTCAGCTGTTTCTTGATTCGCAGGTCACTTTGCACATGTGGCCCTTTCACAGGGCACAGGCCCATCCCTCAGGTGTCTGATGAAGCTCCCTTAGATGGTGTCCAGTGGAGAAAGGGGGACACCTTGAAGAAAACCTGGGTGATGTTACGAGGAGGAAATGGATGCTGTAGGGCTAATCACGGAGAATGCTTCTAAAATCAGCACCAGAGTCCCACCTCCCCTGCCCCCACCCCTAACTTTAGTAAATGAC
>CAUYRT010007548.1:0-10443 GCA_963574885.1 Lepilemur ruficaudatus
CACTATGCTCAGCCATTATTCAGCTATATAATCTTACTCTAGATGCCTGAAATGTAAGATCACTGCCAAAGATAAACCAATGATCCATACCTAACTCCACTCTGATAGAACCTGTTTCAGCAATGATAGGTGTTTGTTTAACGGACACTTTCCTTTCTACCTTCCTCAATTCCATATATCCTTTTCTTCCATCCAGGAAAAAAAAAAGGCTAGTGTAGTATTCTTCCCTTTTAAACGCATTTAGGTTCTTTCATGAGAACTTACCCCTTTTAGCAATCTTACTCAATAGGTAAAATTCAGTGCATGTTGACCACTTCTGATTCGTGTAATGACTTATCCCTGCCCATTTCATATTCTTTCAATTCTGTAGGTTAAACAAAAATGGTGGTGATAAATTTTAAGGGTTTCCCCCAATGAATAAAATAATGGAAAGAATATCTAGATGTTAGGCTTCCAGCTTATTCAAATCCATTTAATTAGGGGAAAAAAAAACTATTAAGAATATAGCTTTTCACCTTAACTTTAGAAGCACAGTAATAGTTATCCCAAACTGTGATTAAGCTGACCTTAGATTTAGTAGTATAAACTAGAAGAAGTGAGTGTTTCTATGAGTGGAAAAAGCCAAGGTGTCATTTATCTGTGTCAATTGGTTTGTGGTGAAATAGAATTAGCTTTTTCATGTCCTTACCTAAGAATCCACATATTCCCCTTCCCACTAGTCCAGGTCCAAAAGAGGACTTGCTTTCGCTCTCCTTTGCCTTTTAAGAGTGCTCAGTGTAGGATATTTTATCACCAGGACACAATGCTACTGCCCAAAAGTGAAAGAAACCACTTCTGGTCAATCCACACCACCAGCAAATATAAAAAAGATCTTTCTGTTTTCTAAGAGTCTTGCCCAGCATTTTCCCCACTGCCGCACGGTTGTTGAGGTCCTGCCGGAGAGGAGGAGACACTCAGACCAAAGGAGGGGTGCGCTTGCTCCTGCTCGCTTGCTAGGAAGTAGATTCTGAAGAGTCAACTCTTCATCTGTCCAGTTGTGTCGCATCTGCATTGCCCAGTCTTTCCCGTGTGCCATGTTTGACACAGGATTGGTTCTCTGCCAGCAGTCACTTCCACCAGAGCTGAAGAGTGGCCCCGCTCTCGGTTCCACATCTCCCTTAAGAGCTCTGTGGTGTTAAGGACGTGATGCTTTTACTGAACGTTCTTATCCTAGCACATGCTTCAATAATTCCAGGAACTTCAAAGATACTTACTTCTGTCTTCTTCCTTTCCCTCACCCCACCCAGCCCCATCTGTACTCCTCACTCTCACTGTAAGACATTATTATTAGTAAAATAAGAAATTAAAAGTCACACAAATCCCACCAACATAATTCGTGTCCTGTGGTTTCTGCCGTTTCGCCGAGAGAAGCACTGATTTGGTTCACAGGGTCAAGTCTGCCTCTGACTAATTTATATCTTCTTTTCACTGAGTCATCCCCAAGTTCCATGAACTCATTTGTAAAAGAAAGACATTAAGACAACTCTTACAGAGTTGACAAATTATTAAATTATAATAATAGGTAACATGGAGAATGTTCAGAGTCATAGGCAGAGAGGTAAACGAAAAGGAAGCCAGCAACAGCAACTGTTATGACCACGGGACAACAAAACACGCCCGAGAGACTGTGAGAACCCTGTCTGCAAAGGACGTTCACCATATCCAATATGACTTTCAGATCCATTAGACGGTGAGATCCCCCCACCCTAAGAACTAGCTGTAATTTATCCAGTACCTACTGACTATGTGTCAGACACTGTACTAGGCAGCAAACATAGAGTTATTTAAACCTCACAACCACTCTTTTAGGTAGAGTATTTGTATACCCATTTTACAAATGAAGGCGAACTTCGTAATAGCAAGGTGAAGACCCTCGTCTGATGTTACACAGCAAGCAGCAGAGCTGGGATTTGGACCTTGGTCTTCTGTCTGACACCACAGTGTTTTCTTCCCTATGTTGCCTCTCTGCATAGAAGCAAGTCTCCTCACTTACGGGCATCGACATTTTTCTTTTTGTCTTTTTCCATCCCTTCCTCACCAGGTTTCGCTTAAGGTTTCTGTGCCGCAGAGACCTTTGGCAACACCAAGCCCTGCACGCAAACTGCTTCTTTGCAGACTTCCTGCATTGCAGTGAGATGGTGGTAGCTCAAAACTAGACTCTGGGCCCATCCCACCGCAAGTCACCTCTGCTTCTGCTAAAAATTAGAGTTGGGTGCTATTTTTCTATTTTAAAAAAAAAGTGGGTAGAATTTCTTATAATTTCATGAAGGAATTCCGTAGCATCCCATCAAAGGGCCTGGAAATGAGGGAGTATTACAGAAGGGACGATTCTACAAGAGGTAATAAATCCACTACTTACACTACTTATAATTCATTCTACTGCACTGGCTAAAGGGGGGCAGAACCTGAGCAACTGTCTGGAAGCTTAGAGGCCAAAGTTTAGCTCCAGAGTTAATGCAAGTCACAGATAGTTGTGAGGATAAACTTTAGGACTTACCTTTGAACTCGAGCACAAGACCAAGTAACACCATTCGTGGCTCTAAAGGCAAATGTGAAACAGTTTTTAGGCTAGGCATGGTGGCTCACATCGGTAATTCCAGCACTTTGGGAGGCTGAGAATGGAGGATCACTTGAGGCCAGGAGTTTGAGACCAGTCTGGGCAACATAGTGAGATGCCATCTCTATAAAAAATTTAAAAATTAGCTAGGCATTGAGGCACATGCCTGTAGTCCCGGCTACTCAGGAGACTGAGGTGAGAGGATTGCTTGAGCCCAAGAGTTTGAGGTTATAGTGAGTTGTGATCTTGCCACTGCACTCTAGCCTGGGTAACAGAGCAAGACTGCATTTCAAAAAAAAAAAAAAAAAAAGTTTTTAATTTAAAGAATAATTTAAAAAAAACAGTTTTTAAAATGTATTTTAAAATCTATTGGAACAGAAAGCAGATTGGAAGTTGCTGGGCCTGGAGAGAGGGAGCAATGGGGTGTGACGATTCAAAGGATATGGGGTTTTATTATGGAGGGATGGAAATGTTTTGGAACTAGATTGGGGTGGTGGCTGTACAACACTGTGAATGTACTAAATGCCACCGAATCATTCACTTTAAAATGATTGATTTTTATGTTATGTAAATTTCACCTCCATTTAAAAAAACCTGTGGGTAGGGACTTTATGGAATTATCAGAAAAATATAATCACAGAAGTCTACCACACCTTCTGCTCCAGCTGAGACCATTGTGTACAGCCACCCTGGGTCAACCTCAGCAAGAAGAAATCCCATTAGGACAACATAAACCAGATCTAATAAAAGTATTGATTTCAAAACAAAGGCTAGAGAAAAAGCCAGAAATCTCTCTGAATGTAAATGAAAAAAAAAAGGGGGTGGGCTGGAAATGTTGCTTACTTGTGAGGACCCATCAGTGATTTTCCAACTATATTACTTTTACTATATCATCAGATGTTTCTAAGGTCCTGAAAGACATCTAAATTGTAAGAATACAATTTTTTTTTATAGAACCAAATAAGCTGGTGTACCTGAAAGCTAACACAGCAACATAAAATGGAAATAACTGAGAGGGGCTTCATAGGCCCTTAAAACAGAGTTTATATGTGAAATTTTATTTTTCTTTATAGAACATACAATAGTAGCTTTGCAACATTTTCAAACTTAATGTCCAGGTTAGATTGATGTCATCATGCATGTTGCAATTTTCAAATATCTCACATTGATGTGCCATTTGCAAATGGGGTGAGCGCCCCTGAATCCAACCAAACAAAGCCCTGTTTTTATTGCATTACCATGCCTGGCTGCATACCCTTAAAGGACAAAGAGAATGATTACTATATAGATCAAAGGGCTTCTCTCCTCCTCTATTGATCTCCTGGAAGATGATTTGATTGCCCCCATGTTTTATACTGATATTTCACAAACTTATTAGGTGGGGGTGGGGACCAGCTAAGATTTATGAATCCTTTCTTACATTCCCTTTAAAACATACACACAGCGCAGAATTATAATAAAACAGTGAGCCATAGTGAAGATATTTGACGATTTATTTTTCTGCAGTGTCTCAGTGATTCTGAATGAAACAGAATAGAGAAAAGTTCAGGCTACAAAGAAAAATGAAGATTGATCTAGGAGGGGTCTCTAGGCTTGCTTCCTCATTGATTTATCACTGCGGCCACTCTCTCCCCAATGAGGCTAGTGGTCTGAGACATTCTGTGTCTGAGACGTTTCATTCTGGCTCCATCACATGCTTGTAGGGGTTACAGAACACTGTGCTAGCAGAGTGTAATCAAAATCACTTGTATAAGGGCTGGAGTTTTGGAATATAGTCAGCAGGTTTTAGTCACCTGTTGATTATTGTACAGGGCAAAAAAAGCATTTTCCCTTAGAAGTGCTTAGTAAAACAAACGTCACTCACTTAGGTTCATCTGCTATGCCATATGTGAATAAATGAGAGGTGTAACATCCATCTCCCATGGTTTCCTGCCATAAGGATCAGTACATGACATACAGAATTCCTGATGTCCTTCAGGGCTAAATAATCCTGTATCTTTATCTTAAGCCAGACTTTAGCTCAACAAAAGGAACTCTTTCTGGCAACTAAAACTGTCTGTCCATGGAATCATCTAGTCTGTAAAGTAGAAGAAGAGCCAAGATTAGAATTTGGGTGAAAGCAAAATCCAGGTCCAATTTCAGAGCCTGAGGTGTTAATCACCAAGCTGTATCCCCACTCTTCTCCTGGTTATTGATAGAAGCAGATAAAGTGAAAAAATATGTAAGGAAGAAGAAAGGAAAAAATAGATGATTCAGCATCAATCTTGTCATATTAATGGCCCCCTTTATTCATTAGAAGGGACCTAACTCAGCAAAGAAATCAGTGACTACATAAGGACCATATTTGAACTTGATAATAGACTATGCCAGGTACTGCTGAGTGTTTCACATAGTCATTTCATTCTCATGACAACCCTTTGAGTTAGATAACATTGCCTTCTTTTACAGATAAGGAAAACTGAAGTTTAGAGACGTTATAACACATAACACATCCAAGATCACACATTTTGCAAGCAGTAAAGCTGGGATTCAAATCTATGCTGTCTGGCTCCATAATTCATGTCCTCAACCACTATGCAATACTGCCTTTATGTCTTTTTGCAGTCTTTGTCTTCTTCATCTTCTAATCTAAAATATTATTCAATTAGCTTTTCTCTTGGGAAGTGTTTTCTCAGAAACATTAGAAGAAAAAAATCTATTCTCATTTCAATGAAAAAGTATCACAATGAGAACATATAAAACCACAGACAGCATCCAGAACAAAATTAAAACGCAGTTAACGATCAAGCCATAATATCCATTCCATGTAAGTAAATACTTGGCAGGCTTTCAGGAGATCAATATCGCATTTCATTTTGTGAGAGGACTATTAACCTCTATAGGTACCAAAATTTATATTTCACCAGTCCAGTTTTGAAGAGAAGCCAATAATCCAATAACCAAATTCACGTACACAATGACATTGAAAAAAGATAAAAAATGAGGACCTGCTCTTAAGTCATGGTCTACTAAAGAAAACAAAGATGAACATTCAGAACAAGCATCTGCTTGAATCTTATTACCAGGGGCTTCCAAGATGGCAAAATATGGCATAGTGCTTGCAGTTACAAGAATTTTAAAGAAAAAAAATTAATTTAACTATTAGTCACACATACATCTGATAAGCTATTATGACTTAGAACACTATAAGAATATTCATCTAGAAGTAGATAAGAGGGTATACACACTTTGGGCAAACTGAATAGGACAAGTAAATAGGTTCAAGGCATGACTTTCAAAAATTCTAAGCCAAGTCACTGCAGGAGAGGGAGAGGAGTTTGAAGTCTGTGTTAGCTTGGAGTCCAGAGGAGGAATTGGACTCCATTTATATCAGAGACTAGATATAAATGCATCTGATTCAAGAAGGAGGGAAAGACAATGTGGAAATAAAGAAGGTCAGTGAAGCCCAAGTTCAAAGGAAGTGGATTGGATGTGTGTTAGAGAAAAAATGGGATGGTATGTAAGGGAGGAACTGAGAAACCTGCTAAGCACGCATTCTGCCAAACAACTACCACGAACTATTCCTCTGGGCATCTTTGCGTAGTATCATCTCAGATAGGGCTTAGGCAAAAACAAAGGGACCTGCAAGCTGTCCCAATCAAATATTTCTTTAGCCATTGAATTAGGCTTTGGAATCTGTACTTCATATACTCTTATTTGTAAACATTTGCACAGTTTTGTTTCTGCTTATGTGTCCAGTAAAAATTCCTTTTGAAAAAAAATTTCATCTTATCTCAGGTAAACTAAATACATGCTACCGGTGGGCAGCAAAGCTAACCCAGGCCAGGTGCACTTTCAGCAAAGGTGAAGTAGGAGCAGGCAAGCGTGGGAACCTGAATGAACCAAGACAGGGCATTTGTTCATTCTTGCTTGTGCTTTTTTCCCCCTTGTTCAAGTCTTTGACTCTCTGGTTATTTGCAGACAGCTACAATGTACTGCTTCCTCACCAACTAAATTTTCACTTCTCCAAGTTAACCAGAAGCACTTGCTCAACCCTTGTTCTTGGTTGGTTCCTGGGTCTCTCTCCAGCACTGTCTCCCATTTTACTGCCCCCTTCTGGAAGCCCTCCTATCTGTCAGTACCTTTGAAGAATGCTACCCAGAACTGGACACAGATGCATTAGAGATTAGAACTATTAACTCCCTGGATGTGAAACTGTATTTCTGTTGATATAGCCCAAAACACATTAATTTGGGGAATAGTTACAGATTTGTAAAACAATCGTCACATCTAGCACTCTGGGAGGCTGAGGTGGGAGGATCACTTGAGCTCAGGAGTTCCCGACCAGCCTGAGCAAGGTCGAGACCCCATCTCAGTAAATAAATAAAATTAAAAAAAAAATCCTGGAAGAATTAAGCACTGTCCATGCAACTCCACTGGGAGAAGACAACTGGAAGTTTGTGCCTGGGTTTCCTGTACTCCCCTCTATATTCCTATTCCTTTTGCTGTCTATTTATTTGAGACAGGGTCTCACTCTGTCTCCCAGGCTGGAGTGTAGTGATGCAATCATAGCTCACTGTAACCTGGAACTCCTGGGCTCAAGTGACCTGGACCAGTTAGGACTCCAAGTGTATACCACCATGCCCAACTAAGTTTCTTATTTTATTTTTTTGTGGAGACAGTTGTCCAGGCTGGTCTCGAACTCCTGGCCTGAAGAGATCCTCTCACCTTGGCCTCCCAGTACTGGGGTTACAGGTGAAAGTCACCACGCCCAGCTCCTTTTGCTGATTTTAATCTGTAGCCTTTCACTATAATAAACTATAATCATGAATATAACAGCTTTCCTGGGTCCTGTTGAGTCCTTCTAGTGAATCACTGAACCTGAAGGTGGCTTTAGGGATCCCAACTTAGATATGTTAACATGGTATAAGAATAAAAATACAGTTATCCCTTGGCACGTGTGAGGGGATTGGGTCCAGGACCCCCCATGAATACCAAAATCTGTGGATGCTCAGGTAGGTCCCCTATATAAAATCATGCGATATTTGCATATAACCTACACACGTTCTCCTGTACAATTTAAATCATCTCTAGATTACTTATAATACCTAATACAATGTAAACGCTATATAAATAGTTGTTCTACTATATTTTTTGTCATATTGTCTTTTTTCTTATTTTTTCCCCAAATGTTTTCAACTCAAAAGTTGGTTGAATCCACAGATACAGAGGATTGACTGTTAATTAATTTGTACAAGAAATACTTAAGAGTCAATGAATTCTACAGTTGCTATTCTACCCACTGTCAAAGAAAATCATCTATTATAACCAGTGAAGGTAAAGATGTTTATTAAAATCCATTTGATGGCAGCTTAACTTGGATTTGGACACCTTATCTCTTAAAGGGTTTTGGTAATTTTTAAAAAATCCACAGTAAACACTAACATTTCAAAATAGGTTAAAATAAATTTTTATTAAATGTCAGAAGAGATTTATATACAGTTCACAAATTCTTTACGAAGAATTGCGAATCCTTGTCCACTTTTGTGATAATTCCTATACAGATTTAGAAATTTTGCTGTGAAATACAAGTCTACAAAACTTTTCTTTAGAAAGCATCATAATGCTAATTTTAGGCAAAATAATGTTTAAAACTGAAATCTTTGCATGAAAGTGGGCTGAAACACCCTTATTCTTTATCCCAGTGACAAAATGATGGTTAAATAAACGTTAAACTGAGGAAATAATAAGTATCATGTAAACTCAAATTCACCTAAAACATGTTATTACTTTCAGAACCAGTGCCATTACAAGGTATCAAAAATCATAGCACGTACTCAAATAAAATGTTAATCAAATTAACATTCAAAGAATAAAGATACTGTCACAAAGAAGTACCCCTTATTGTAAGATATATTATAGAAGTCTTTTTACGTTGAAGACTTAGGGCAAGAGCCATAAACCCTACAGAAGACAGTCTCCTCACACAGACTAACGATAATTCATCCATTTTAGAAGTGAATAACATCTCCTTAGTAGTGCTGCTGGTATAAAAAAAGATACAAGTTCAAAATATGCTGGCAACATACAAAAGTAGCCAACGGTTTTGGTCTTTGTCTAAGAGTACACCCCCTAGTTTAACGAAGACTGGCTTTGAATCTGCCATTCAAAAGCACACTTCTTTTCCAAAAGGATGACTGCCCAACTGATGCCATCCCAGAGAGCAGAATCCCAACCATAAACTTTAAAGGGATATGGCTTAACAAAGAAGAAAACAGTAACCAATTTACCTCAAAGATGGGAAGCAAAAATCAATGTCAAAGTATTACAAATCACAAGGAATTTTAAAATTCAATGTTTTGAAATTTTTCCCCTGAGCTATGGATGTTTTTTATATACAGTATCTAGTAAAACAGATGCATTCCATCATTTCAAGTTGTACTTATAAATGCTAAGATTCTTGGTGCTAAAAATAGATAAGTTATGTCTTGAACAGCATAAAGTGGTGGCAATTATGCGTTTCATGGAACTCTTTGGTGAGATGCAGTCCTGCAGAAGCCTCCTTACTTTGTTTCCCTCCTCATAATACGTCTAGAATCTTCAAGTTATTTTCAGAGGAGAAACCACAAGACCGTAATGAAGGACAAGCAGGCCATCCTGAAAAGAGGGAAAAAAAGAAACTACTTTGCAGTTCTTATCAGTTATGTGAATGAAAAGTTGGCTTATTTTGCATAATCCAACACTAACGTGAAGTTCTTTAAAGAGGATACAGGGACCAAGATAAATATACCTGCTGATTCACCAGACACTCCTTGTCAATATGCCTTTTTAATGACTTTCAGGAGCCAATTCTGAAACTATTATGTAACCATAGTTAGCTAAGGTCATTTATGACTACACAGTTCTCCAAAAAGAACTAAAAGGGAAACACCTTTCCTTCTCCACAGACTAGTTATTAGACTACTCAAGCATTGGGTTCTTCTAAAAAAGACTCAACTATCATAACGCATCATCGATCTGTTTGACATAAAATGTTCATTTCCACATAAATGCAGCTTACTACTATTATAAGTGACGAAACTTTGACACTCTTACCCTTTTAATGGAAGCATAAATTATATAATACATTTTACTTCCTTCTTCAAGATTGTCCTCTAAGGTACTATTTCTAATTTCCTATGGATGGGAAAAGTAGCTAAAAAGGAAGACACATTGGGAAATGTGCCACGGACCTGCTCCGAGCAACACAGGGAAGGCTGGTAGCTTACATGTCTTGCATTTCCAATCCCCGTCTGGCTTTTACTCCCTCTTTTTGTTCTTCGCTGAACTATTTCCACGGCTCCACGTCCTTATTTCTCATTCACTACTCAACTCACTGCAATCTGGCATCTGTTACTGGCAACTCCAGTGAAAATTCACCAGAATACTAGAAAAGGACTCACAAATTCAAATGCCCACGAGGGCCAAGAAAGTAACATAAATGGGTATGTGAGGTAGGTATGTGAGTCAATAGGGATGCTGAAGACCAATGGTAAACTAGAGAGCAGACGCCTACCTAAAGAAATTTGAACTCAACATGGAATAGGTCAAATAAAGCAAAACCTCATACCATTTTTGGCCCATGGATTATCAGACTTATTCTGGACTAATTAGGCTGATCAAAGTAAACAAATTTGTATTACAGGTTGAACATCCCAAATCTGAAAATCAAAAATCTGAAATGTTTCAGGCCGGGCGCGGTGGCTCACGCCTGTAATCCTAGCACTCTGGGAGGCCGAGGCGGGTGGATCGCTCAAGGTCAGGAGTTCGAGACCAGCCTGAGCAAGAGCGAGACCCCGTCTCTACTACAAATAGAAAGAAATTAATTG
>CAUYRT010007549.1:0-49542 GCA_963574885.1 Lepilemur ruficaudatus
AACATGACATAAAAATCTTCAAGGGCATTTCCTACTCTGTTCCACCTCTGTAAGTCGATGGTTCCTTCCTTCAGGAACCAAGGACAGACATATTTTATGAAATCAAAGAACTTAAATAAATCATTATCTTTAACCTTTACCCCTCACGTCTTTAATGCCTCTTTTAACTGTCCTACATAAATTTGGTGCTGGCTTAATGCTTGTCCCACATTCAGGCGCACTTATTCATCTTCAGTCCTGACACGGCAGGTTCCCGCGGCAGCCGAAGGATTTTTTCCTCTATCACTTTATCGCCGGCCTTCTTCAGCGCCGTCCTCATCACTTTTCCCCTCGTATCCAAGCCCCGCGTTTGGGCGCCACGTTGTCCCGACCCGCGGGTACGTTATTCGCAGAACCTGGAGGAGGGAGTGGGAGCTAGATGGGGCAAGAGACGCGAGAGATAGAGACAAGACAGTATTCTGATCAAGTCTCGTTTATTGAGCATGAGGTTACAGCTTTTATAGACAAGTGAGAGGGGAATGCCCAGTCACAATGCAAATTAGGTGAAAAAAGGACTGACCAATCAGGAAGCATTTGAGGAGTTACAGCTTGCAGTTCTCAATTAGGTCCAGTATGTAAACGAGGCATCCAAAAGCATCCAATCAAGGGATAGCAAATGCAAAGCCACGTCACTGGCTGCAAAGCGAAACTTATCATTCCTGGGAAACAGAAACTTAACTTCAGCTATGAGGGGGGAGGGTAAGGCTCAGGCAAATATGGCCAAGCCTCATGGCTCCGGACAGGAATCTGCATCTTTTAATTTCAATTTTTCTGACTGATGCTTCTGTGCTATTTCTCAGGTTAGCTTGTAAAACCAGAGCAAAAAATATGGGTGACTATGTTACAGTCTGTTTTTCCTTATAGAAGTGCTGTATATAGAAAACCAACAAGGAGGATATAACCAGGTGACTCCACACTCAACAGAATCTCTGAGAGAGGAAGAATGGGAGATTCGCATCATCTGATCACCTCCTTCTGCCCTATTTTCAGAGGCTTACGAGGTGGGACTGCATGTCTTCTTTTCATTATGTCATGTACAAAAGGACATTCATATCCAAATGAATGTTGTCCTCTTGTTCCCTTCAAAGTAGCTTCTTATTCCAAATTGCTCCTGTTTTGGAGGCTGTTTTTAGAAACTACTTTTGGCCTAACTGTCGGTTGGAGTCACCCAAGAAAGTCAGTATCTTGGACATTTTCCTGTTTTTCCCTTCTTCCCTCTCTCATTTCCATCCAGATTTTTAAACTAAATATATATATATATTATCTAGTTTATTTACCAGGTTTGGTGCTGAATGATTTTTGTATGTTTCTCAAAACCAAGGCCATGATTAAAGGCTTAAGACTTGGTATCATGAAAATATTGAAAATAGCTTGATATGGATTCTGAAGAGGACTATAGTTGCCACCTAAAACCTATGGGAGAAAGTTAAACAATGTGTCTTAAGTCCAAGGTAGGTAGGATTTATATCTTCTCATATTAAAAGGACCTAGGCAAGGTGAAAGGATATAAATATCTACCATATGCCAGGTGTTGAGCTAGATGGTTTCATGAACATTATTGCATTTATTCCTCCAACCTTAGGGAAATTGAGGCACTGAGAAGTTAGAATACTTTCAGTGGTGCAGCTGAGATTTGAACCCAGTCTGCTGGTTCCCAAATCAATGTTTTTCCCTCAGCCACCACCCATTACCCCATGCAGTCACCCGCATGAATGTCTGTACTGAATTCAAGGAGGGCCTGCCATGTCCAATGTGCTCCCAGCGTAGGTTATAGTCAGGGAAATGAGGTCACAAAATCAACCTGAGAGAAGTGCAGGCCAAGGCCACCTGGCAGCCCTCAGGGAGAGCCTGTGAGCCAGCAGTTGCCCAAGGACAGCTCTGGGGGAAAAGGTGAGGCCCTTGCTATTTTTTTTTTTTCCTGCCACGGAATGGTTTGAAGCCTGTTTATATCTCTTGTCTCTTATCTGTTTCTCCCTGTCTTCTCCAACTCCCTCTCAGGTGTGGTTCTTTCTGCAGTTGTTCACATCCCTCCCACTCCCACCAGTCTCTTCCTCTGGAATAATTTTATACTAACGCCTCTAGACATTGCATTGCACTTCATTTCAACATTGCCTCTACCCTAATTTCTGTCCTCTGCACTCCTACTATTCTTTACTTCATTGGAATAAGAAGCATGAGTAATGACCTATGGCAAATAGGACTGGAGCCTTCCCTCAACCAAGTCCTTCCCCATCATGCATTGAAATGTGGTGATGCTGAAATTTGGAGAAGGACATTTGGAGATCAACATAGTTTTATCCATAGAGGTTAAGCCCCAGATATTTAGGTCAACTTTTATTTTGAACACTGGTCCTTATGCTTTCTGTACATGGTTTTTGATTTTCACCCATATTATGTATCTTGGAATGACCCGTATACTTAAATAAAGATCTTTGGGAGAAGAGCATCTTTTCAACTCCTGCCAGTGTCAGCAAATAGGAGCACCTGGGCTTTACACTCAGGTAGATCTGAGTTTGAAGAAACTAGTTCCATCACTGATGGACTCTGTGGCATAGAGCAAATTACTTAACTTCTTTGAGTCTTGGTTTCCTCAACATAACAGGTATCTTACAGGACTGTGTTAAGGACACAGGTTTTGGAGTTAGATCAAAGTTGGACTCCTAGCCTGCCATGGTACTGGGCAAGTCGACTTCTCTAGGTTTGTTTCCTGCCTGGTAAAATGGGAGATAGTAATAGTAATACTTACTTAGAGGATTGTTAGGAGAATTCAAATGAGTAGTGTATTTAAAGCTCTTAGTCCAAAGTATGGCACAAAGCAAGCACTTAATAAATTGGTGGCTATTCTTAGGATTAATGAGATGGTAACATGAAGTTCTGAGCACAATGGCTAGCCCATGGTTGTTTCAGTAAATGTTAATTACCTTTCTTCCCTCCCAGGCAGAAGCAGCAGAGTAAATTGGATAATTCCTGACTGTTCCCCCTTCAAGCTAATGTGCACACGATTAACACTCCTCCATTCCCCACCACTTTGCATCTGGTGACACTTCTTACAAGGACACACATGCCGTGAGGACTGGCTCTATGCTTAGGGAAAATAAAGAGCTGTTTACATCCCATAATTTCAGAAGCACTGCAAGCTTTGTTTGCCTCAAATGCATGTCCTTTAGCAGACTTCTTAGCATTGCAATAGTGCTTTTTCAGGGCTCTTCTTTGGGTTGCAGCATTATCTCCAGGTTTTTGTTAAAGTGCAGTTGTCTTGCCTGAGTAGGTAACACATCCCCTGTCATGCACACATGAACATGGATTCGTCCAGGGAAAGGTCCTACAGGATTACAATATATGGTGAACTTTAAGACAGGAGACCAGTGAAATCTGCTTTTTACTGGAGCTGTGTAGAGGAACAGTGATGGGCTTAAGCAGCCAGGAGGTGCCCAAGTGGGCCCTGGATGGGCTTGGTCTGTTTCCCCAATTTGCTTTGGAACCTTCCTGTAGGAAAGAGCAGACATTGAGCAGCCCAGCAAACCTCTCCCTGGGGACTTCTAAGGATGCATGGGAGGTGGATTTCTACAATGGAGGCACTGCTCACTGTGTCTATGGCAGGAGCAGATTATGATGCTGGGGTCTGATGTGGCTCTGTCATGGTGTCTAGTCAGACGCAAACTGAAGACTGCAAAGGTTCGGTGGATGTTTGCGTGAAATGGGTCACAGAAAGAACAAAGAGCACGACAGAAACGCAAAGGGAGGCTAGACTGGGCCAAGGACTGAAATAACTAATAACCCACAGAGATCACAGTCCATATGGGAGGGATTCAAAAAACAGAGGAAGTGATGTAACTCCATTGTCACACTTAGGGGGAGAATTGGGACATCTGAGGGTAGATGGATCACAAATAAATAAGGAATAGAAATACAAACAGATTTTTTTTAACCTTAAGAAACATAGGGGTTGAGGAACAGCAAGCTATGCAGACAGAGTCCTTTGTGCATTTAAAC
Source organism: Lepilemur ruficaudatus (assembly GCA_963574885.1). Taxonomy (NCBI): domain Eukaryota; kingdom Metazoa; phylum Chordata; class Mammalia; order Primates; family Lepilemuridae; genus Lepilemur; species Lepilemur ruficaudatus. The sequence continues at coordinate 4,033 of CAUYRT010007549.1, forward strand.
TCTGGTATCTAAATACTGTAGTAGCGAAACCAGCACTATGTTAATAAGTGAGGTTTACATACTTTAGTGCTTCTTTCTGAAGGCTTTTTATTCACCAGAGCTTAATTACTATTATTTACGTATTTCCAAAATTGTTGTATAAACAGGGATGTTGCAAATACTTTGTCATTCCCAGTTCACAAATGGGACATTGAAGGCACAGCTAGATTATGACTTGTATAACAGATGCATGTGTTTCTTGTATATCTGTCTGTCTGAAGCCCAGTTTACTGTTCAGATGTGCAAATATATATACATATCATTACAATTAATTTTCTACAGAAGGGGCCTGGTAAGGCAGAGAAAAGGTTGCTTTTTAACTATAATTATAGCTATTGAGGAGGGATATTGTGGAAATGTGGAAATGAGAGATACACATAGAGTAAATAACTCTACAAAATGGGGAGGTTGAAGGTCTTTCAGAGCCACACAGATTAGAAATTGATCCTTTCCTGCCAAAAGTTGGGGGAGGCTTTAAGACCCTTCCTCCTACCACAGTGAGGCATTTCACAGCAATCCTTCCGTAGACTCAAAGGAGAGTTGTGTTGACAGCGTTTGCATAGATGACAGTAACCAATAACAGTGACTACACTGCATTGTCTGCCTCATTATGTACTGGAGTCTATAAAGCAGCAAATAACAGATATGGTTAGAACCAAGGAAGTAGCATGGTTAGAACCAAGGAAGTAGCAGATAAAAATAGATACAGTTAGAATCAAGGAAACAAAGATTCTGCACTAAAAAATGAAAGAAACAACTTTTGAATAATTGCTGCAAGGCCTGGGATTCTCTGCCATTTGTACATAAATCTGGATGCCATCCAATGATATTCAGTGTGGTTTGTAGGCCCAGGTGGAATGTAGCAAAACCCAGCATAAATAGGTCATCAAAGAACTAGCACCAGGACAGAGGACTCATTATTGGCCACACTTCTTAATGGGGAAAGATTGCTAGTTAAGAAGAATTATATCATAATTAAATGACTGCTGTGGTTGTAGGTTATAGAATGTAAAATCCTACTTCAGTTCACCTGGTAATAAACTATATTTAATTAATTATGTAATTCTATGTTCTTTTGTGGTTTTCACAAAGTCCCAACTTAAAAAAAAAACTCCTTTGGGTATTGCTAACCAGTAGATGCAACTGTTGACGAGGGTCTAGATCGGGGGGGGGAGCCTTTTCATGTTAAAAGGTTGCATTAACTTAGCTGTAATCAAATAAGGCCACATTCAAGAAACTTCAATTAGCTATACGTAAAAATGTACATTATTTTGTAAAACTCTAACTACACCATACTTAATAATTTCAAAAAACGAGAACTATTTGTTAATTTTAAAGTTAAGTGATCTTTTAATGACTTTGTTGTGTCTGCTTTTTGTTGGAAAGCATTTGAATATGTGGTTGCAGCATGGAGGTCCACACTTTCAGTTGATCCTCTAGATGGGCATCAGTCATTTGTGGCCTTAAGGGCGTATTGATTTGGGTTAGGGAGGAGCATGTAGATTCACAGCAATAAGCGGTTGAAAAGCAAGAAAGCATTTTTCAGGCATGTTGTCAAAGGTGTGGATATTCTACTACATTTTTCCATATTTCAATTGGATTTTTCTTAGCATCAAACAATGACTTTAAAATATCATCTAGTGAGAGCTCAATCAATTCCATCTGTAGTTCTTTAGATGCCTTGGTGATATCAACTAGGTGAGGCCGAAATGCTAATTTGAACGTGATGTCATGACTCTCAAAGTCAGTGAACCTTTCATTGTACTCTCCAATTATTAATTGGTCTATAACACTGTTACTAAAAGCTTGGCACTTGCATCAGAAGAACGAGGCTGCATCAGAAGAACGAGGACAAGTGGTTAAGGAGAAGGAAAAAGAATTTTATTCCTTTGCCAAGGAGGAAAATGGCAGGTTATCTTTTCAAAGTCCAAATTCCTGTATATAAGCAGAAATACAGAGCTTTTAAAGGGAAGATCCTCAGTTCTAGACTATTGTTGTTTAACTAAAGTTAATTATTCTATTCTATTCATCTCATTTCTGCAGAAGACAAAGCCATGACCTCCACCCACTTGGTTGACCCATCCAGACCTCCACCAGCCAGGTGGGCTGAACGGCCTGAGATGGAGCCAAAAGTTCAGCTGAGCTATCTCCTGTGGCACAGACAACAAAACACATTCCCCTGCCCCTCTGCACCACCTGCCTGAAGCAGGGATGCAGGACTCAGTTCCCAAAAATTATGGGGGAAGTTTAAAAGAGACAGAAAACATCTTTTGCTGTTTTTCTTCTAGGCCATTCCCTCTGTTACAACAGTTGTGTATTCTTCAGGTGATTTGCATAGATCATCCTGCTCATCAATGACCTTTGCTAACTGGACAAAATGTTCATCTGAAATTTTCTTTTGAAGAAAAAGTGTTTTTTTCAAAATGTTTGGATTTTTTGCCACATATCACATATAGACTTAGTTTTACCTTACAAAGAAATATTCAAGTTGTTTTGATTTGACATGATATCACACAGAAGTGCTGCATTACTATAGAAATCTTCTTTCAATAATTCACATTGCTGATTCTGTTCTCCATAAAAATGTAACTATCTGTTATTGCAGAGATAAAATGTTAGCTAACACCTCTCCCTGCAATAGCCAATGCACTTTAGAATGATATGGCAAATGCATACTAAACACCTCATCCTCCAACTTCAGCATATTAGAAAACTGATGATGCCCTGTTGTATTTGCATGAATATAGTTAACAATACTTACAAGTTGTTGCAAAGTGTCACTTAAAGTAGTAGCTTTAGCACAGAGATTTTGCTGATGCAAGATACAATGAAAAGAAATGAGAGCATCTGGATCTGTTAATACATTTTTTTATCTGTTCAATAAACCCTTCATGTTTTCCTGTCATGGAAGGTGCACCATCTGTTCATACACTCACTCAATTTACCAAATTCACTCCAACTTCACACCATTTATCTTGAAAGTTGTTGAAGATATCTATTCCTTGTGTTGTTTCCAAGAGTGCCCAAATTGAGTACCTCTTTGTAGCAAAGAAAATTTTCTGTTATGACCCAAATGAAGTATGAAACCTGCACTGTGTTAAGTAGTATCAGTTGATTCATCCAAGGCAATTGAATAATATATATTTTCCTTTGAAGTATTGCATGAAGTTGTTCTCTTGAGTTGAAGGCTAATAATTCATGCTGCCGATCAGTTATGGTTCTCCTTGAAAGAGGCAGTTGTTCATACTTTGAAACGTTGACAGGGTCTAAGCATTCTACAACTTTGACAACACATTCTTTCACAATTTCTACATTTCTGAATGGCTTCCATTTTTTCCTCGAGCATATAAGCTACTTTATAAGTTGCTTCAGTGGCATTATTTTGAGGTCTTATTGCTGCTTGAAAGAATTATCTTTGCTTTTGCTTTTAATCTTTTAATTTCCTCAATACAATCTTTTGCACCTCTCCCTCTAATTTAAAATATTTGTAGTCCTTAGGAGTGTTATAATGCTGATGAGCATTGAATTTCTTTAATGTTGATACTGCAGTATCACAAAGCAAGCAAATCATCTTATCTTTAGCAGAAACAAGATAATATTGCAATTCCCCATCCTCCTTAAAAAATCTGTTTTCTTCCTTCAGCATTCTCTTGGACTTCTTTGACATGATCGACTGTTAAGTAGAGAGAATTAACAAATATTGTGGAGTCATGCAACTATTCACAAATTCCACTTCAAACAGAAACATGGTGCACCATTGCCAACAGGTGATAACAGACTGGCATACTCAATCTCCATAAACTCTCACCAGCCAGCCTAGTGGTGTCAGTCAGGTGGGGGAAGTTAGAAGTAAATCATGAGCATAGCAGCTGTCAATTTAGCTCTTAAGGCTTGCTGATGTTCTAATTGTGCTGGTAAATCTGAGAGGATTATTTCATTGAAACTTATTTTATTCCTTGGTATTTTAAACACATTCATTTTAAAACTAAAATAAAAATACAAAAGATGAACAAAAATGCATTAATAAAACTAAAAAGATTTGTTCTGTAAAATTTGGATTCAGGCAAAAGGCCACACTTAAGGACCCAGAAGGCCACATGTAGCCTTAAGGCTGCAGGTTCCCCCCCCCCAGTCTAGATTTTGACTTTTTATGTTGTAGTTCACGTTCATTGACTTTGGGATGTGTTTACAATGTATTGCCAGAGACTTAAGCAGAGTATAAAACACCATGTATGATAGGATCCCATTTAGTAAAACAAAAATCAGGCAAGCAAAACTCTAAGCAGCATTGTTTATTAGTGTTGGAAAATGGGAAGCAACTAAATGTCTAACTGTGAGACACTGGTTAAATATAATAGATTCAGGCATATGCATATGCAGCCATTAAAATACGTTGTTGAAAAATTTGTTGACACTGACAATATTCACAGCTTATTGTCAAGAGCAATAAAACATGATCCAAAACAGTTTTAGCCATTTTTTCTATAAAAGGAAATTATGCACAGACAAAATGTTTCAAAATACAAATTCTGATATATTGACATGCTTACTCTGACTGGTAAGATTACAGTTGATCTTTTATTTTACAAAATTTAAATAGACTTTTTTTTTTAGAACAGTTTTAGATTTACAGAAAGTTGAGGAGATAGTACAGAGAGTTCCCATGTATCCTGCACCCAGTTTCCCTTGGCACCAAGTGAACTTGTGGTTGGCAAATTTTCTCCTCAGCAAGTTTCAACCTCACTCTTCAGCACCCTCTCACCCCCTCCTATCACTCCATTTCAGTGTCTCAGACAGCTGGTAAAGGTTTGAGATACAGCTTCTTTATGAAGGCACTTGCAGTTTAATAAAAGGTTCCTAGACTATGAAGTGTCCAAGTTTCCACTATGGTGGAGTGGCAAGTACCCGGTGGAGGACGAGGTGGATGGAAGAGGAGACACTGTTCTCCTCACCTCTGGGCCTAATTCTGCAGAGTGACTGTTCCCTGCGTGAGATTCTCATACAAAGACTCATCAAAGATATGCAACTTATAGCTTACCAAAGGAGTAAAATCAGTTAGCCGAATTCCTTATAGAACCATTTTTCTCTCTGACTCTAGTATCTGCAGTTTTTGCCTTCAAAACCTTGTTTCTTCTTTCCTTTCATAAATAGCAGCCTGATTTTCCTTCCGTGACTCCCTTTTTCTCACTCTCCCCTGCTATGCCAGAGCGGCTGTCTGAGCAGACACCTAGATCAGGCGGCTCCCTGTCCTCCCGCAGTGATTGGTGCAGCTGGGATAGACCTGTGACTCTAAGTGAGCCAGTGAGAGCTCGCCCTGAGATTTTACTCAAAGCTATTAGGAAAGATGACCTTTCTGCTATGGTTGTTACGCTGATGGGATGTCAGCCTGGAGTCACCAGGGGCCATCTGCACTACTACCTAGAAACACGGTCTGAGAAGGAAGCCAACACAAAAGAAAGCAGATTTGGGAAGAGAAGCGGAACAGATTCCTGAAAATAATGTGTGAGCGTCCTGGAATTGACAGGCCAGCTTTATGTCTTAGACTGTCAGTTACATGAGTAACTGGCCAGTAAAGGCTTTTTTTTTTTCTTAAGCCAGTTCAGGTTATATTTTCGTTACTGCAACTGGAAGACTCTTGACTAAAAGACCCTCTTAAGATCTTATTCCTCCTAAATAAATTATCTTTTCACTCAATTGTTGACTTCAGTATCCTTTTTCTATTTCTCAATGTTATTTATTTTGTCTTTAGAGTCTTATATCTTGTTTCTTATAAAAGAATAAAGATAACCAGTTAAAAATTCAGTCAAGTCACTCATTTAGTTTCACATAGTCTATACAGTTTATCTCCTTGGTGTTGTAATCAAATTCAGAACACATTAAAGTGTTGACCATATTGAAAATAGTCTGTGATTAGGATATAGCTACAACTTTGTGACTTTAAAAAATCTTGTTTTGGCCAGGCACAGTGGCTCACACCTGCAATCCCAGAGCTTTGGGAGGCCAAGGCAGGAAAATCACTTGAGCCCGGGAGCTAAGACCAGCCTGGGCAACTTAGCAAGACCCTGTCTTTACAAAAAGTAAAAAAAAAAAAATTAACTGGGTGTGGTGGTATGTGCCTGTAGTCCTAGCTACTCTGGAGGCTGAGGCAGGAGGATTGCTTGAGGCCAGGAGTTAGAGATTGCAGTGAACATGATCATGCCACTGCACTCTAACCTGGGCAACAAAGTGAGTCCCTGTCTCAAAAAAAAAAAAAATCTTGTTCTATTTTTTAAAAGCCTGTTAACCAGTGGGGACCTCTCTCTCTTGCCCTGGTAGTTTCTCAACTATCAGGAAATTCCTTTGGTCAGTTACCATGGCAGCAGCACCAACTCAACTTTCCTGATTTTAAAATGGCATTTGTCAAATAAGCAATCAGCCTCTTTTTACCACATCCCAATCACTGGACCAATGTGAAACAAATTAAACTGAGTAACACGATATTATCCTTTGCACCGGAACAAATATAAGGGTGATAAAATTGCTCCCAAGCGTTCACACAGGGTAGAGGTTGAAAGTTTGGACCTCTCACAGCCACTTAAAACTGAATCTCAACCCCAACACTGCTATTTACTTGCTGTCCAATGGAGGAGAGCTTACTAAAATCTCTGTGATTCAGTCTCATAATCTAAGAAGCAAGAATAATAATAGAATAATTACCTAATATAACATATAACACAATAGTATACCAAATAATAGGGCTGGTGTGAGGTTAGAAGATCCGGTCCATAAAGTGTTAAACACAGTGGCTGACACAGAGGAGGTAATCAGCCAGTGTCAGGTGGTTATTTAGATATGCAGTGTGATCACATCTGAAATTCAGTATATGCTTCAAATGAATACTTATATGAAGCCTGTGTATTAGAGACTTTGCAAAGTAGGAAAAATTAAGGATCAAGCTGACTGGTCTTTTGAGAATGATAGATACATGGAAAAATGCAACAAGGGTCTAGTTTGGGTCAATTATTCATTGTCTTGCTGTTCTGGAATTATGACTAGAACTGTTAATAAAAGTGTCAAACCATAAGTGACCATCAGAAGTATTGCTGTAAACTTTTGACCATTGCTACTATCCCTGTTGGAAGGGCTCATCAAACACTCTTATGTGTTACATGGTGCATGCTTATTAATTTTTCCATTGTATTAAAGTGAAAATTTAAAATATATCCTCAAAACCATTTATACTTCATGAGTCTATATCAGAAAATGATTTTCAAAGCAAGTTCTATCACATGTTGACTTTTCTGAACATAGGTCACTGGAAATTTAATCAGCATTGGAACTACTGCAGTATTTTTCATATTTTCTTCTGAAAGGACAACAGATGATTTCAGGATGGTGCTGGCCCATCTTTCCAAAAACTCTTTGTAGTTGCATGATCAGTGAGTGTGTAAGGATTCAAATGATGAGTCATAATGTACTTGGAGGATTTCTTCTTTGGTGATGAGATGTTAACATAGAGGGAACTTGGCATGCCTCCAATCCTTGAAGCTATTGCTTCTGATTCCCTTCTGCTAAGCAGATATTTGAGGATCACAATACTTTAGGATAAATGCTGATTAGGTTCATTAGTAGCAAAAGAGAGCTGAGCAAAAGCCATCTGCAAATTGTGACTGTAGTTGCTTGATGAACTATTGAACTAACTGCCTCAATTGCTGAGTAACTGCAGGATTTCTTTAAGTTACAGGACCACGTCAGAGGAAGAGACTATTTACAAATCTTGTTTCTGGTACAGCTGGGTAGAATTTAGGATCATTCATTTATGTTCAGCATTTCCAAAGGTTAACAATGTGAATCATGCAACTGAAATTGGCATCACATGGCTTCAGAATGTCACCACATCAAACACCCAGTTGGCGTCAGGGAAGGAGGCCTGATGTCATTGTATGTTTGGCCTATATGTTTTCTTAACCCAACAGCTAGCTTCCTGTGAAACTCAGTACATCTGAGTCGCATGTTTCCATAGATTACATGTAGATTCTCAGGATATGTCTACCATCTTAGTTATGCTAGTGAGCCAGTTATTACAGCCAAATGCCCATTTGGAAAATACATTCTGAATTATACAGGTGAAAAAACAAAGGAAAAGTATTTGCCAAGTGGCATAATAGAGATGCTGATGATATTGAGCTGGAGATAATTAATGTAAACATTATGTTGACCAAGTTAAATCCCTTTTTAGATTCCAATCACAGCTACACAGCACAATTCTAGTGTTACATTTGCAGCAACCAACTTTACAAGTACAACCTGCCTCAGCCTTTATGTTCCAGATTCAGCCCCTTATTTTGGGGGTGCTATTTGCATATGGCACTCTTGTTGTGGGGAGCTTTATGACTTTTAATTACCCAATAAGTGAAACCCTGTGATTGCATGGTGATGGCTAATCATTTTAATCTTTAAGAATTTATAGCCTGACTCAAGGTGAATGATTACAAATAGAAAAGCAATTAAAGACATGTGTTATTTAGAGCAGCGTTTCCCCTGAGCTCTCTGAGGCTAGAGTTGGGCTTTCTTGAGAGCCAGTGGGGTCATGATGTCTTCTCTCCCACCTCTACCCTTCACCGGACTGCACTGTCTACACTTTCCCCATGTTTATTTTTTTTCTTTTTTTTTCTTTTTATTGCAGCATATTATGGGGGTACAAATGTTAAGGTTACGTACATTGCCCTTGCCCCCCTCCCCACCCCATGTTTAGAACTTACAGGTTTGATGGATGGAGAATCTTATGCTGAAACTTGTAAGTTTCCAGAGGGGAGGTGCTGGCTCTTAGACAGTGTTATATAAATCTAGTGTCTGGCATGATACTCAATGTATGGTGGACATGTAAATACTATGAATAAGTGAACAAATTTAGATTTGCCCATGTGAAGTAAACCACCTGGGAAAAGTCACTCTATATCTATTCATGGGGTGATTAGCAAATAGAATGTTTGGGAAATAAATTGGTCATATTGCTATTACCCTCCAAATAATCACTTTATTTGCAAAGATCCTAGTACAGACATGGGCATTGTGGGAAACAAGTATAAATTAACATTAAAAAAAAATAAAACAGTGAATCAAATGGCAAAGCAATTGGAAATACACTTGGATTTGTTTCTGAGCTTTAAATTCCTTCCAGTAAGTTTGGCTAACTTGCTTTAGCTAACACTTGCTCTGCCTGGTGCCTTCCTGCATATCTTTCTGGCTCTGTTATACAGGAGAGCAGGGGCTAAATCACTAGAAAGACTGCAGCCGCTCTAGGGGTCAGGGAGCTGGAGGGGATGATATTTAAGGGCACTTCAGCCCCTGAATTGTTCTAAGTCCATAAAAAAACCCAACGCGGTAAAACAAAATGGGAGAAAGCCGGCTTCCAGAAGCAGTATTTTCTGTGAAACAAATTCATCAAGCTCTTATTTGGTGTCTTGTTGAAAAGGCACAATTAAGAAAAAGATCATGGCAGACTTTTTCTTTAACTCTCCACCAGTTCCTTGGCTGTCATCTAGAAATGGCTGAAGCTTGGTGGTTTGCATCTTAGCATGAATCAGGAGGGACTTGGTTTCTGTCCCAGCCCTTGCCTACTTGCTGACGTTGATGGAAGGCTTCTGCATTTGTTTCCATGACCCTTGAGCGTGGGTTCTGGAGTTTGCAGTGTCCCTTACAGGGATGGGGACATATCCTGGAAACGGCCTGGCAGTTCATTCTCCCCAGCGTTCTCTGTGGGTGAATTCAGGCAACCAACAACTCGGTGACTTCGACAGATGTTTTTGTCTCTCAGCCTGGGGCACCTTGGCCTGTTGCTGTCTCGCATGCAGAGGGTGATGCCTGGCATCCTGCCCAGTGCCACCAGGAACGAGCATGGCCCCAGGGAGTACTGCCAAGTCATGTCGGCGAGCTGCTTTCTGGGAGCCAAGTGGCCGCTGGATAAATGTGTTGGCTGGCATGCTCAGAACACTGTCAGGGGTCACACCAGCTTAAGTATCTCATTGCTTTATGTGGCTCTAAGTCCTAAATCTATGTTCTGTGTTTTAAGCCATTTTGTTTACACATTGCATTTGCTTCATTGTGCAATTGTGGTGACTGAGGGGGTTCACTGGACGAAAGCCATAGGTTTCATGGCTGTGCCTGTAGCAAAATATTAGTGGGAAAACATGCTGGCCCGAGTGTATTCTGGTTCAACCCTGAAGATTGAAGTTACCTAAACAATAAATAAAAGATAAATCTCTGCCAGTCAACACAGATGACATAGACCCACTTTTGGTAAGAGCGTAGTACAGAGGAAAAGCACTGAGCTTGTACTCAGAAAGCTCATCACTGATAAGCTGAGTCCTTGAAATGTTTTCAATTTATTTTTAATTCTTTCCTATTCCTATTTTAATAGCTTTATTTGGTATGGAAGTATTTCTCAGATTAAAAAGAAAATAAGAGCGAATGGGTGTGCAACTTTATCAAGTTAGTTAACCATTTTGTGCCTCAATTTCATCACCTGTATAATAGAAATCATGTATTCATTTAAAACATATCAGTTAAATATTTTCCCTCTGCTGGGCACTGGCCTGGATCCTGGGGGTGCAGTGCAGAAGAAGACTGGGTCCTGCTCCTGTCCCAGTGGGCAGAGTCATTGTTCAGGGATAAATCCCAAAGCAAGGAGCTAAGTTCCTACCTTACAGAGGTAGGAACTCAGCATCATTGGAAGATGGAGGCCAAAGAAACTTATCCTTCTGGGATCTTAAGCTCCACCTAGAGGTGATGTTTTGAGCTGAGTCTAGAAAAGAGGAGCTGGGATGATGTCAAGGCACAAGGATGCTTGGAGCAGGAGTAGGGGGAATGCATTCTGAACAATGGAGAAAGAGTGTTTGGGGCACAAAAGACAATAAGGGAGCATCTGGAAACAGGGAGCTGCAGCTCCTGGAGGAAGACAGAGTGGCTGAAGTGCAAAGCCCATCTGCAGTGAGCCGTGGTGCCTGCATTACTGTAGTTGATGGGACCATCACTTGTCACAACACTCTGTAGGCTAGGACAATGATTAAAAGAGTTTTTTTTTCTGATTATAAAAGCAATGTAATTTTGTTGTAGTAAATTTAGAAAATACACGTCAGTATATAAAAAACACCATCCAGAATCTCTCCCCCAAAAAGAACTGTTAACGTGTTGATGTGTTTTTTAATACTTATATGTGATTTCACATTTACTCTCTGTGATGTTTCGGCTGAGACTTAAAGAATGAGGAGGGCCGGGGAGGAGGTGCCTCCAGGCAGAGATGAGCTTGTGGAAGGTTCAAGGAGGGGAGAGATTGGCTTGTGGGAGGACTTGGAAGAAGGCCAAGGGTCTGGAGTCAGGGACGAGGTGGGAGTGGTGGGACAGAGTTGAAGGTTGGCAGCCAGATCATATGGGACCTTGCAGGGCATTTGGGCAACTAGGGGCTTTGATATGTTTTGACCAGGAAATTGACATGACATGGTCTTTCTTTTTACAAAGACCACCTAGCAGCCAGAGGAGAATTGATCGTGAGGGTGGCAGGCATGGAAGCAGGGAAACCAGATAAATTCCCATCAAAGATCATGGTGACAGTGGAGATGGAGAGAAAGCATCAAGTTCAAGGTCAATTTTGGAAGTGTGATTGACAGTGTTTGGTGACAGATTGCCATGGGTGCTGAGGGAGAGGGAGAAACTGAGGATGAGTTATGAGGGATTCATATACATCAAAATACACAGAGTTTTATTATGCTTAGTGAATAAAAGTTCACCATGGTTAGGATGTTTCTAATTTTCTCAGATTTTATTTCATTTTATCAATGTTTTAGCATCACTTATCACTAATTATGATGTTCTTCTGTTCCAGACATGGAAGAAATGAAAGCTGTAGAGAGGATTGCTTTACTTACCTCCTCTCTTTTCTGTACTTTCTTCTCTCCACTCATCATGACATTTCCATCCACTTCTGGGTGCTGGTCAGAGCATGTAGCTAGGGGCTGCACCCATGATGTGGCCTAATGGAGAAACAGGGGAGACTTGGGTGAGCAGACATAGGAATCCCAAAATGTGCTAGACAGGTGGGGCGGGGAAGTACCTTCCACGTGGAACCTGCTCTCCCCACCGGCCTCCCCACCGGCCATGTTCCCGGTGGATCTCCTGTCTCCATTGTCCAGGTGGAACCAATATCTGGGGGTCAAGCTATGTTGCTGAAAGCCTCAAGAATAGGTGGGAAAACCAGTTGTAGTGAGTGAGAGTGAACTGCAGTCAGTGTCAGGACACTACAGAAGTCAAAGCTGATGGTTTGACACAGAAAGCTGACTGACTAGGACGACTGGCTGGAGGTGAACTAGAATGTCAACAGTGGGTATCTCTAAGTGGTGGGGTTACGGGTACCATGAATTTTCTTCTTTGTCTGCCTCTGTATTTTAGAAATGTTCTACAGTGAGCATGCGCTTTGAAAAAAAGTTGATGAAAAATCAGTTTTATTATTGCCATTGCTATAAAATTGTTGACACTTTAAAAATTCACCAGTTTTAATAATTACGTGCAATGCATATTTAACTTTAGGAAAAGGACGGCATGGTTTTTATTGGAAGGAACTACCTTTCTATTTCTTTCAAATGACAGAGCTGGAAACTCCCTAAAATAGACCGCCTATTTGTGAAAACCACCTTGTATACTTGAAATTTTCTAAGAAAATACAAATTAAGATTTTACTCAAAATGTTTTAAATTATAAATAGTATATCTAACAATTTAAAAATATAAGTAGTGTATCTAGCAACTTTATGTATGATCATCATATTTAAGCTGTGCTATGTATGACACACACACACACACACACACACAAATATAATCTTTGTATCACCAGGATCAGTGGTCCCCAAACTTTTTGGCACCAGGGACCAGTTTCATGGAAGACAATTTTTCCATAAACCAGGGGTGAGGGAGGGATGGTGGGAGTGGCTGTAAATACAGATGAAGCTTCACTAGCTTGCCCACCACTCACCTCCTTTCTGTCATGACAGCAAAGAAAGGCAAGCTTCAAGATGATTTCTCTTCTGAGGCTTGTTTAAGTCAGGCAGAACCCATCTATCCAGCTTGTTTACCTGCCCAATTGTTTCAAATGGTCCAATACTGTTGGAATAGTAACGTCAAAACTTGCTGCTAATTTACATGTAGGTTGAGATGAATTTGCTTCCACTACAGCTTTCAGCTCATTATCATCCACCTTGGTCTCAGGTCACCCACGTGGCTCATTTTCAAGATTAAAATCACCAGAATGGAACTTCTCAAACCATCCACGTACTGTGCCTTCATTAGCCACACCCTTCCCAAACACTTCATTGATATTTCAAGCTGTCTGCACTGCATTGGTTCCACAATGGCACTTAATTAAAAAATAACATGAATTTTGGACTTACCCACAGTTTCACAAAAGCTCCTCTAAAAAAAAAATTTTGAAAGATAATCAAAAGCCAAAACATGTATTTGAAAGACTGAGGAGGTACCTTCACAATAAAAATAAAACAAGAAGTATCAAAGTGAAATGTCAGAGATACCAACTGTCAAACTTAGTACTTAAGGAAATCGGACATTTCATACTTAATAATCTAATATTTAATATATTATCTTCAATGGACAATGTAAAATGAACATCTATCCACCTTAACAAATATGCTTTTACATCATCATTTATTTTAATGCCTGCATCACGTTCCACTGATAATGCGTGTACCATGTTTTATTCAACCAATCCCCTGATGTTGAACATTTGGGTTGATTTGCATTTTTTGTTACTCTAAATGATCTTGTAATAAACCTTCTAGCAAGAACTCTAATATGTTTATTGAAAAGAAATAATTGTGTTGAAAATGAGAAAATTATGTGCTGTGAAGCAAAATTCTATAACATATCCTGACCTTATGTATCCCCTAAGGAAACATAATGGAAATATTTATTTTTGAAACAAAATTTCTCATGCACTGCCAGCTACCCTCAGTTATTCCTGAACATTCTTGGGGAAAATTTAGACTATCTTTCTTGGGTGAAGATTTATTAGTAGTAGATAGGGGAAGAATGACAAGGAAGATAATATGCATGTATAAAGTGAAAAGGCTAGAATACTACCTCTGCTTTTTCAAATCAAGATGAAATCTGTTGTCATAATATTGTATTGCTGCCTTGGCTTTTTTTTCCATCAATGTGGTTATTGTTACTTCATCTGTGGCCTGGTTCCAAAAGCAATGAGTGAGCCTCCGCAAGATAATCACTAGAGTATCTGATTCTTTCATGAGTAATAGGCCAAGAGAATGTACTAAACAAACAGTTTAGCTAAAACGTGTTGCAGGAGATTGAAATTGTCTGAATGATAAAATAATGGCATTCACATGATTTGTCTTACACAGGGCAGCCAAGTCTAACATTCTTATTTCATTCAAGAGGTTATAATTTAGGACTGGATGTTCAGTAAGGATATAAAATGAAATTTTGGCAGGTTTTATGGTGTAAAGTTATAATATGGTATTTTGGGGTTATAATATGGATGACTCTATTTACCTTGTGGTTGACTATGAGGTAAACTTGCAAATATGTGTCCATGTTACACTCATCTGCTATGAGCAAATGCTTTTGGATTGTGAACCCAAGGGAAGAAAGTGGTGAAGGGCTTATTTTGCCTCATGAATCTCAGTTTACTCAGGTAACATGAATGTGGCAGGGTGGATTTGTCATTTTGCGGATTATAACATCAGGGGCTATTTAATCAAATGACCATCAAAAATGACATTATTTGGGAAGCATTCCTTATTCTTTTTGGTTAAACCTGGATTGACTCCCATTTTAAAGCATTTTTGTTCAGAAGAGTAATGGAATCTAATAACTCTCTATTTTAGGGCAATGACTGAACCAGTTAGTAGTGCCTATAAGAAAAAAAATACTAATCCTTCAGGGGAAATTGTTTCTTTCCTTTTCTAAGATACCAGACTCCTGCTTTCAGGTCATACAAGGGGGTACATTTTTTATCTCCAGATTTCCTTTGGAAAGATCAGAAGATGAGAAAATAAAAGTTCAGGGTCCTCAGAAATCTTGCTCAGTTTAAACAGTGAAATTATGGTTATTATATTTTATTCTGTGTTTAGTACAAATTTAACGTAGCCTTCTAAATGGTGATTTGGTGACATCCCAACCCACAGTGATCACGTTTATTGTCCTCTCAGAAAAGTATCAACTAAACTCATTTTATTCTTTCAACAAAAAAATGAAGAGTTAAGGTAAGTCCATTACTGCCTTAATGAAGGCGGTAAAAGCAGAGTATAGGGATGGCGAACAGGGGTGGGAGGAAAGAAAGAACCAACCTAGGCAGATGGGGAACAAGGTCTCTTAGCTAAAGGCTGGGAAGGTGACAGCCATGAGTGTTAGCTGCTGTACCTAGAGCAGGGCCCGACACAGAGTAGGACCTCAATAAGTACATGCAGAACGAGTGAATGGAAGGGTGTGTGAGTAGCACTTGGGCAGAGGGACTGGCCTGGGAGCAGACAGGAGGCCACCGGGGCTAGAGCACCAAGGACAAGGCAAGAGAATGCTGACAGGTGAGGGTGGAGAGGCAGGTAGTGCATTGGTTGTGCAGAGGGTCGTGGATCCTCTGGGTAAGAAGTTTGAATTGTATGTGTCATGGGAAGATATTGGAGGCTTTTAAGATGAGAGTAATCTGAATTTTGGTTTAAAAGATTGCTTAATATTATGCCAAGTAGCCAAAAAAATCTTGAAAAGAAGAATAAAGCTGGAGGCCTCACACTGGTTGATTTGTCATCTTAGTACAAAGATACAGTATCGAGGCATAGTGGTACTGTTATAACAACAGACACATAGACCAATAGAATAAAATAGAAAGCACAAAAATAAACGCTCTTATATATGATCCAGTGATTTTTCAATAAGGGCGCCGAGACAATTCAATGGAGGAAATCACAGTCTTTTCAAAAAATGGTGTTTGGAAAACTGGATATCCACATGCAAAAGAATGAAGTTGGGCCCTAAACTTATACCATGCACAACAATTAACTTAAAATGGACAAAAGACCTAAACAAAAGTCCTAAAACTATAAAACTATTAGAAGAAAGCATAGGGAAAGAGCTTTGTTGGATTTCACAATGATTTCTTAGATATAACACCAAATGCATAGCAACAAAAGTAAAAAAAAAAGATAAATTGGACATCAAAATTAAAAACTTCTGTTTATCAAAGGACATAAAAAGCAGAATGAAAAGGAAACTTACAGAATGGCAGAAAATCTTTGCAAATCATATATCTCATAAGGAGTTACTATCCGGAATATATAAAGAACTCTTACAACTCAATAGCCTAAATACAACCCATTTAAAAATGGGCAAAGGATTTGAATAGACATTTCTCCAAAGAAGATATACATATGGCTAGCAAGCATATGAAAAAATACTCAATATCACTGATCATTAGAAAATTCAAATAGAAACCACAATGAGATATCACTTCATACCATTAGGATGGCTACTATCAAAACATGAGAAAATAACAAGTGTTGGTGAGGATGTGGAGAAATTTTAGCCCTTGTGCACTGTTGGTGGGAAAGTAAAATAGTATAGTCACCATGGAAAATAGTATGGCAAATCCTCATAAAATTAAAAATAGAATTATCATATGATCCAAGCAATTCCACTTTGGGTGTACACACAAAAGAATTGAAAGCAGGGTCTCAAAGAGATATTTGTATATCCATATTCTTGGCTTCAGTATTCACAATAGCCAAAAGGTGGACATAGCCCATATATCCATTGAAGGATGAATAGACAAAAAAAAAAAAAGAAAAGAAAAGAAAAAACATGGTATATATACATATAATGGAATATTATTTAGCCTTGAAAAGACAGGAAGTCCTGTCACATGCCACAACATGGATGATCTTTGAGGATGTTATACTAAATGAAATGAGCCAGTCACAGAAAGATAAATACTGTATGATTCCATTTAGACAAGTTTCCTAGAGTACTCAAATTCACAGAAACAGAAAGTAGACAGGTGATGGTCAGAGGCTATGGGGAGAGGCAAATGGAGAGCTGTTGTTTAATGGATATCCACAGAGAGTTTCAGTTTTGTAAGATTAAAAAGTTCTTGCTATTGGTTGCATAAAAAATGTAAATATGGTCACAAGTCATTTAACGATGGGGATATGTTCAGAGAAATGCGTCGTTAGGTGATTTCATCTTTGTGTGAACAGTGTAATTGCATACACAAACCTAGACGGTATAGCCCACTACACACCTAAGCTGTATGATATAGCCTATCACTCCTAGGCTATAAACCTGTACAGCAGGTTACTGTACTGAATACTGCAGTCAATTGTAACACAATGGTAAGGATTTGTGTATCTAAAGATATCTAAATATAGGAAAGGTGTACCAAAAATATGGTATCATAATCTTATGGGACCACCATTGTCTATGCGGTCCATTGTTGACTGCAAAGGAATTACGTAGCGTATGACTGTATACTTATCCCTACTGAACTGTACACTAAAAAAGGGTTAAGCACCTGCATCTAACAAGCAAACATCTCAAACTCCTCTGTGCGTAGAAGCTCTGCTGAAAAATCAAGCACCGAGGAGCAGGTCCAGCGGAGAGAGAGATTTTGTGATGCTGACTATAGGCTAAAACCAAATATCTGTAGAAACTGGGAACTTGCTTCTGATGCTGACACACTAGAGAGAGTGTTCGAGGAACGGGTGCTCAGTCCAGACAACAGAAAATACTAGTGACCGAATCCACTGATCGACCTTGATTTTTAGTGTGTCCAAACAGTTTCTTGCAATGAGCCTTTTACTTAAAAAATCAAATTGAGAAGAAATAGATTCGCCATCTTTATATGGACATATTCCTTAGAGCTAAAACAGTCACTTTTCCATTGAATGCGCTTAAAATACCAATACGTGCAATTGTTCTACCTGTAGCCCCAGGAATAGCTGCTGCCTTCACACGGGGAAGGCCAGCCAGGTCTGTCCATCTGTGGGGCCCTTCATTTGGTCACGCGATGGTCGACGGCCTCACTGGCTCACCGCATTGCATCTCTCAGGTGCTGTTTTGTTAACTTTAAGGGTGATCTCAAAGTGCTGGATATGAAATTCTGATCTTACCCCTGCAAAAAAAAAAAAAAAAAAAGTAAATAAATAAAAAGCAAAAACAGAAGCAGCTTACTTGATAGGAAACTCCCAAAAAAGGCACAGACCATTAGAAAAGCCCATGGGCTCTGGGGCTCTGCCACTTACTAGCTGTGTGTCCTTAGCAAGAAGCTTAACTTCTCTGTCCCTCATTTTCTTCATGTATAAAATGGTGGTGATGATGATGATGATGATAGTCTCTACCTCACAGAGTTATTGAGAGAATAAAATGACTTATTTGCCAAGCTTTTCAGTCTGGCCTGGCATAGCTGCTGTGTGATAACTGTTAAATGTGCAGGAGAAGAAACATAAGGGTTTATATTCTTTTGCGTAGCTCAGCCCCAGGGAAAACCTGAAAGATAATATCTCAAGCTCCCCTGCTGCGGCTGAGTCAATTTGGTGAGCAAATTTCTCCAAACAGGATGGGATATAACTCTCAGTGGCATAGCTACGAAACAAGAAGTAATACATCATTTAGAACAATGATAAGAAGGACATAAATTAACAAAGAGGAGTATTTTTAAAAGAGGAGAAAACTGTAATCATCCAAACACCCTAGCAAACCTTCTTCTCTGAAGAAAAGAGTTGGATACGCTAGATTCAGAAGAAGAGGCTTTTGTAGACCATTTACACATAACAGAATTCATACTAGCATGGGATTAGAAAATTATTTTTAAAAATGCTCTCAGTGGACAAAATGAAAAACAAACCTTTTTCCCCTCTTTTGTAAAGTGGATGGAGACGTCCCCAGCAGCCTTATTCACAGGGCTTCCCTGGCCACGAGGTTCTATCTCTTGGGGTATGTGGGTCCACCCAGCCACGCAATCCAAACATGCTAGAAACACACACACAAACACATACGCCAGGCTGCTTTTCCCAACCCAGAGCCTCCTTGAAACCACCATGAGCCATACACAAGGATCACATCACATCACCCAAATCACACATTCGAATTGTAAAAACAGCCTGGCCAGAAAGTTTCTTCCTCCTAATCTGAATGGGAATTGCCTCTCTAGACAATTCTTCTCCACCTCTTTTGTTGGTTCCTTCTCTTCTTGGCTACCTTTAAAGGTTGAAGGGCCCCATCCTTGACTTTCCTCTCTGTCAGTGCCCCTTTCCCTTGGATATCTCATTCTGCCCCAGCCTCTGCCTTTTAATCTCCAGTGTAGACGTCTCTCCTGAACTCCAAGCTCATCACACACAGGCGTCTGCACTTTCTCTTGCCTGTCTCACAGACGTCTCAAACCTATCACATCCAATACTAAACTTCTGATCTTTCCCCCAAAGCTGCTCCTTCTAAATCTCAGTTGATAGAAACTTAAAGCTTGCAGTTGTCCAGACCAAAAATCTTGGAGGCATTCCCAATTTTCCTCTGTCGCATTCACCATCGATTCAACAAGGAAATCCTGATTCAAAAATTTTGCAGAATTTGACCACTTCTCACCCACCACCTCTACTGCTGGATCACTCTAGTCTGAGCCACCATTGTCTCTTTCCTGGTTCATTGCACCGGCCTCCTAATATTTCTAAAACATTAGTCAGATCATGTCATTTCTCTGCTCAAAACCCTGCAAGTCTCCATATTTTACTCAGTTAAAATGAAAGTTCTCAGGCTTCCATGGTCTGGTCAGCCCCTTTTACCTCTGTGACATCATCTCCTACAGCTCTCCAGACCCTGTCCCACCTCCTTGGGCATGCTCCACCCAATCAGAGCCTTTGCACGGGCACTTCTGGTCACCTGCACACTCTTAACTTGGGTAACCAGCATGGCTTGCTCCCTCACCCCCTTAAAGTCTTTGCCCCAAAATCATCTCAATGAGACCCACTCTGATCACTGTTTCTAAACCTGCAGCACCCCTGCAACTACATTCCCAATCCCCTTACCCTGTCTTGCTTTTCCTCTTAGCACGTTTCATCTTCCAATACGCTAAATAATTTACTTATTTATTATCTGTCTCTCCTTGCTAAAATGTAAGCACCAACAGGTAATGGAAATTTGGCATATTTTATTCATATAGTAGGTACTCAATAAATATTTATAGAATGAATGAATTCCTGATTGACTTGGCTCCTGGCTCCAGTAGTCAGTAATCCTGTTGGGGCAGGGAGCCCCAACAATCCTGCTAAGTCATCAGAAGTGTGTGTTGCACTCAAAAGACCAAACAAGCATCCTCTTCCAGTAAGGAGCGCTGGGTTTTGTATCTCTCGAAGCCCACACCCTATCCCCGTTGGCTTCTCCTTGCAGGCACTCAATGCCCACTTGCTCTGTCAAGTACTTGGCTGTGCTGATGTGAATACTAGTGTCAAGCTCTGCCTCATATCAGTCTGTTTGGCTTCTGGCACCTTCTGCCACACAACCCAACGCAAATGTATATAATCATCAGCAATGTCAGCTGGCCTTGTATGCTGTGGCAGTCCCTCATCCGGGGCTAGGCTCTAGTATGAAGAAGCATGTTTGTAGGTCTGGGATGCTTGATGTATTTCTATGTATTGTGTAGTTGTACATCCCCATCACCACCTGGGAACCGAGAGGAAGGGCCAGTGGTACCAAACATAATCAAACCTTATAGGCTAGCTCCTTAAGCGACTGCCTTTTCACAGTCCTCCTGTCGTTAGAACTGTAAAATGCATATCTCTTGAAGCTTTAAGTTTTGGTTGAGAAACCCATAGATTTATTTCAGAATAAATAGTGAGGGTGAGCCCCTGTAGATTACTGGAAAAGCCATCAATCTCTGTTATCTCAGCACTGTTGATCATCATTCCATTTTTCTCTCTGCCTCCATTAACTCTTCCTCTTTGGTTAAAGAAAATAAGTTACAGAGGGAATTAATAGAAATTCTGTATTGTCAAATATATTGGGCTGAACAGTGAATATAAACTAAGTATGAAAACGTATCTATTGGAATTTAATACTATTTCTAGATATTTACATCATTTATTTTTTCTTTAACTATTAATATATGTAATGATCCAAAATGTGTTTTTTTCATGAATGAATAATAATAAATTATGTTTAAATAGTACAATGACCATTGGCCTTGTGTCTTCCAAGGCAGGCTACCAATCCCCTGAGAGGGAAAAGCCAACAAGTAATTATAGGAGCAATACCACTTTTGAGAACCTACACTGTGCCAAACACTTTAATACACATATGTAAACTTGTTAGAGCCTCACAGACACCATGAAAATTAGGTGTTATACCTGCTTTACAGTTATGGAAATGATGGCTCAGAGGCTAAAATAACTTGCCCAAGTCGCACAGCTAGTAAGTGGGAGAGTCAGGTTTTGAATCTAGGCTGAGGTTCTTGCAAGGCCCAGTACCTGGATCATATACTTCTCCCCATTTAGGTTGCAGGCTACTGTAGTTGGGAGAATGATTCAGACTTAGAGATGGTGTATGCACATTCTCTAGAACAATTCCTGGTCTATTGCAGAGGCTCAATTCATGTTAGTTTCTCACATACTATTCTCTTAAGATGATTTCTGGCAATACACGAGGTCATGAAATGGACCTTAGACAAAAGGGTATGGTATGATCATAAGAGTAGCAAATAGACCCTACTATTTGCTAGGTGCTGTTCTATGTCATCTATGTGCATTAATTCATTTGATCATTTCAGCAATCCTATGAAATAGATTCTACTGTTGTCACCCATTTAAGAGAGTTGCCAAGGTTTCACATACACTATAGCTAGTAAATGAAAGAAATGGAACTTGAACTCAAGCAGTCTTATCTCCAGAGAATCTAAGCCCATAACCACTATGCTATACTGTCCACTAAGTTGATGGCTTTCTGTAGTCTAGATACTATGCACATATACACGTGTCTATGTGTGTGCGCATGCACTCCACCACTGTGAATTGCATTGATATGATTTTGTGGCTCCATTTTACAATGCCTTATTATGATTCCACAATCTAAGATTTTCCATTATCTTATTATAATGACTTGATCAGAGACATGCTCTGAGCCAAGTGGTAAAGATGTGTTCGACACACCCAAGGAAAGTTGGTCAAAGCCAAGGGGATTGACTTTGGCCCCACTGCCCTTCAGCTCCAGGCACAGTATTGCAAACATGTACAAAAAAGGAAAATTAATGTTGCAATTTGTTGAATTGCAGATTGTACTGATGATGTAGTTTGAATAAATATCATGCCTTTCAAAAGCGTCAAATCATTGCATAGTGGTAGACACAAGAGGGTTTTCTTTAATACACTGGCAATAGGCAAAAATCTACTTTCATTGCTGAAATTTTTGGGAATTCATTGCTGTCTTTTGGGACAACACTATTTAATTCTGCCTCCTAGGTGTGGCTCCACACCACATTCCCCACCACCTCCCCACTGCCCCATCTCCACCTTCTTTGCATTAATATATGTAGGAATAAAGCCTTTTGTAATGAGGCTACTTTTTCTGCAACAATGAAATGTTTCTGAGAAATACGTTAGAGCCAGATTTTCTTTAAGTAGTGGTATCTTGTGTTGTTTACTTTAAAAATAGTTTCTAGTGCAAAGGAGAACTATGCCCTAGAAGAACTGTCCCAAAGAGCTCATGAACAAGAATAATGGTTTGTACCACTACTTTCTGGAAAGCAAATGGGATTTTGCTGTGAACTCAGAAAGGGGTCAGACCACACTGACATATATTTTCTGGTTTCTAATCTTACCTCCATTGCCATTATGGACTGCATTACACAACCCTCTACCCTAAGGCCCAGCCATTCTACAGCTTTTTATCAGCTCACAGAATGGTCTCAGCTCAGCAAGGCTCTAGCTGAGGGCTTAGGGACCAGTGGGTGGCCAGACCTCAGGCTCTGGGCACCAACACCCAGACCTCCAGTTCTACCCTGAAATAGAATTATGACATCACTGTGGGCCAATCAAATTGCTTGTCTCCGTTAAGTCCTGGATGCTCTGAAATGGTAATTCCCGGATGATTTGATCTATAATATTGTCTGGTACCCTGAATAATATGACAATGTAAATTAACTGAAAATTTTTTCTTCCATCATGTTTATTTATTTATTTATTTTGCCAGGGCAGAAGGAAGTTTGTGAAGGGGAATTAGCCTGTTTTTTTTTTTCTAGTTTAGAAGAGCGTATGCTAAGAAGAAAATGTCTCAGTAACTGCTGCCCACTATACTCAATTGCTTAAGCCAAAATTTTAATCAGGAGTCATTTATGTGTCTTCTCTTTTACTCATAGCCAATATTCAATCCACCAGTAAGTCTTATCCTCTCTACCCCCAAAACATTTCCTGAATTTGACTATTTTTATTGTATCCACTGTTTAGACCCCCGTCCAAGGCATGATCGTTCCTCCTCTGGACCAACGCAACAATCCTGTAACTGGTTTCCTGCTCCCCCTCCTACCTCTCTCTCCACATAGCAGTCAGAGAGCGCTTTCTAAAGCACAAGTCATATTATATATCACTTTCCTGCTTAAAGCTCTCCAGCGCTTTTCCTTTCTGACCAGATTAAAATATTTTTTCTTTTCTTTTTAGTTGATACATAATAATGTACATATTTGTGGGATGCATAGTGATGTTACAACACATATGGTGTAATAGTGATCAGATAAGGGTAGTTAGCATATCCATCATCTCAAACATTTACCGTTTCTTTGTGTTGGGAACATTCAGTATCCTCCTTCTAGCTATTTGAAACTATGTATCATTGCAACTGTAGTCATCCTACAGTGGTGTAGAACACTAGAATTTATTCCTTCCATCTAGCTGTAATTTTGTATCGTTTAACAAAGCTCTCCCTGTACTCCCAGTCTCTTGCCATTCTCAGCCTCCAGTAACACCTGTTCTACTTTTTACTTCTATGACATCAACTTACTTTAGCTTCCACATATGAGTGGGAACATGGGGTATTTAACTTTCTGTTCCTGGCTTATTTCAGTTAATATAACAGGATTTTTTTCTTTTTATCGCTAAGTAGTATTCCATTGTTCGTGTATACTACATTTTCTTTATCCATTCATGTGTTACTGACACCTAGGTTGATTCTATATCTTGGCTGTTGTGAATAGTTCATCAATAAACGTGGGGGTATGGTTATCTCTTTGATATACTGATTTCCTTTCCTTTGGATAAATGCCCAGTAGTGAGATTGCTAGATCATATGGTAGTTCTATTTGCAGTTTTGTTGAGGAATATCCTTACTGTTCTACATAGTGGCTATACTAGTTGATGTTCCCACCAGCAGTGTATAAGAATTTCCTTTTCTACACACCCTAGCCAGAATTTGTTATTTTTAAAAATCATTTTGGTAATAGCCATCCTAACTGGGGTGAGATGATACCTCAATTGTAGTTTTGATTTGCATTTCCCTGATTAGTGAGAGTATTTTTTCCATATGTTTATTGGCCATTTGTATGTCTTCTTTTAAGAAATGTCTGTTTAGATCATTTGTCCATTTTTAAATTGGATTATTTGATTTTTTGGGATGTTTGAGTTCCTTGTATATTCTTGATATGAGTCTCTTAAGATTAAAATATTGATTCCTTACAATAGATGGCCTGAAAGATTCATTGTGGTGCCTTATCCATACTTCTCTCTTTAACCTTTTCTCTGTCCACTTGCCATCTCATTTACAATGTTCAGGCACTATGTTCAGCTTTATTCTTCTTTTAAGGTTATTGCATTGATGTTTGCTGTGTCTGGAATACTCTTCTAGATCTTTGCACAGTTGCCAGTCGCCTCTTCCTTATTACTCTGGTCTAACTCAAATGTCACCTCTCCAAGAAGGAGGGAAAATGCATTTCATGGCAATTGCATTCTTGTAGAATTCCTTCCCCTGTGCCCCAAGTGTAAACAACAAGAGGATAGGGAAATTGCCAGGGCTCTTCCCTACTTTATCTGCAGTGCATAGCACCATGTCTTGTACACAGGAGGTGTTAAATAAATGAATGAGTTCATTAATGGTTTTCAGTTAGTTTAGATGTTTACAGCTGAGGAAGTTCTGTATCATACTATGCAATGGACACTTATAAACTGCTTTGCACTGCAGTTTCATGGTGATAATAAAGCACACACTGATTCTAGTTGGTTTTATTACTGTTTTAAAATTTTTGCAGACAATGTACCCTCTTATTTCCTGCATAGGATGGATAATTCCCACTGTCCCACCGTTGGCACAGTTCTGGAAAAAAATTCTCTCTCTTCATAGCATTATGGGTAGAAGACAAAGTCAGCTGACCCAAAAAACATAAAGTATTCAGGTTAGAGGGAGTCACAAAGCAGGGTCACTAAAACCTACAAAGATAAATCATTCCTGGTACATAAGCAATTTAGGGTAGAAATTTTGCAGAGAATTTTGGAAAAAGCATCTGTATTAGGCAGGATAGGTAAAATTATGCTGCAATAACAAGTGACTCGAAAATCTCACTGGCTGGCTACATTTTTTTTTCCTACACTTATGATACACATTCAGTGCGGGATGGTGAGACTTCTGGGTCCATGTTAGTTGAAGCAAACAAACAAAAAGGGAATGTGGTGAAGTACATCCTAGTTCTTAAAGATTCTTCTTGGAAATAACACCCACCAATTTCACTCATACTTTAATGACCAAAAAATTTACATGGCTGTATATAACTTCAAGAGATCAGGGAAATATAATCCTACCATGCAACTAGAGGAGACCTAGAACTATTTGGGGAACTGCTGTAATAATGATCTCACATTCTAGCAAAACAATTGATTTAAAAGTTGTACTTAGGGAACTTTGGGCAATTGCAAACGTACAAATGTATACAGTAGATGCACACACTGGTATGGGTCATACTGATATGACTCAACAACAGAAGAAATATGGAACCACAGAAGAAGAGCAATTGAATTGGGCAGTAAGAGAAGAAAAATATAAATTGAATCAGATCAGAAACTATCCACGTCACCAACTTTTCTTACCCAGAGTTTTATGAGAGAACTCCTAGTGATCTATATGTATACAATAGTACTAACTGTGAGTCCTTAGGAGAATTGAAAAAAAATAGTTATCAGATAATTTTCTTTAGAGCTTAATTCTCTCATGAAACCCTGGTTGGATAAAAGCTGTTTGTCATATCTATATGAGTGTTTCCACCAAATCCTTAAGAAGGAGCAAATGATATTTGACATTACAACCCCAGTGAAAATGATTTGAGGTCACTTTTGCATAGTGATGCTAAAGTTATCTAGAGTGAACTATACAGAATTTTCTCTCCATTGTGTGGATCCAGTTATCTTTCTTATTTCTCCAGCTTCTCATATCCAGCTATCTATTGCTCTAATCTATCAGTTTTACTTTCTAATTTTCACCTAAATCGATCATATCCTCTCTGTTTCTACTAACCCATCCAAGCTACCTCTACATCTTATCTTCGATGTAGCAATAGCCTGCTAACTGGTCTCCCCTCATGCACTCTTGCAATTCTGCAAACCAGTTAATATATTGCAACCAGAATGCTTTTAAAAACTATTTCGTCACACACACACCTAGTCAAAAAATCTTCAGTGGCTTTCCATTGAAGAGCAAGATCTTGAACTTGATCTGTGAGAACACAGAATGTCTGAGGCTCTCCAGCCTCAACTTGCACCACTCTGTCCCTCCGTCTCTGGGCACTATGCACACTGCCGCTGCCCTGCTGCCACTGCTGCTGCCTTCTCCACTTTTGATAGGAATAATCATGTATATGATTTAAAAAAATCAAACTATACCGAAAATCTTATAAATGTAAAGACAACAGACATTTTTCATGTATTTTTAATTTTTCTACAAACTCTTTCATATTGACTTTTAATTTTCTTTAGAGACTTTCTTCCTGGGATTTTCACCTTCCTGTTCCAATCCTATATGGTCTGTTGCATGGGTGTCATCCTGGTTCTTCTCTTCGCTGCTCTCCTGGAATAGATCCGCTTATGACTTCCTATTTCTTGATTTACAGCTAGATAGCAGAAATAAGTTCTAGTGTTCGGTAGCACTTCAACTAGTTGGGCTTTCCAGTATAAGTTATTGGTGAGTAGGTAGACATGAACTCAGTTATCATCTATAGCATCCCACCTTTGGGGAAATTTAGAATTGTAACCACAGAAGGATGAGGATCATTGGAAAAAATGAGCAAGGCATGGGACTGAGTGGGGGAAAAGAAACTATGATTCCAAAAATTCACAGACCATGACAATTGCAAAAAAAGATGGTATCAGCAAATGTGGTAATTTTTCTACAGCACTCAAATTCCTGTCCTGCAAGTCAACTTAAGAGAATTTTGTCAGAAGGACATCACACAATTATCCACTCACACAGTGAGGTTTCGGAATTTTTAAAATAGCAATTTAAAAATTTTAAGTAGGGTCATATGTTCATCTGTTTTCTCTCTTGATATTTTCTGATAATTAGATGAGTGACCACTTTACTGCATTGTTTAACTTCCATATTATTATTATTATTATTCGACAAATTTATTGAAGTATAATTTACATTCCATGCCATTACTCCATTTTAAGTGAACAATTAAATGATTTTTAGTGAATTTACCAAGTTGTACAGCTATTCACATAAATCAGTTTTAGAAGATTTATACTTATTGTACATTATGTTGCTCAAGCTTAATTTATAAGCAGTTCAGCAGAGGTGCTTCCCTTCCGAAGTATCTTTCTAGGTGTTTAAATGTTGCTGAGTGAAAGAATAGTAAAAGGAAAACACTGTTGAGCAATGTATTTTAACAATTCTTTTGAGGTTAGGGACTCTATCGAAGATCATAAAAAAAGCTGTGATGGACTCCTTTCCCCATGTGGGGGGGAATGCACCTATGCAAATGAACACAAAATTTTGAGTCTAAGTTCAGGATTTGGGTGGAGAAAAGCTCCTCCCAGAATTCCTGCTTCAGACAATTCATTTATTTCTCATGCCCTGGTAGGGAGATTGCAGTTTCTCTAGCTCTTGCTTATCGTTATAATTTTTTACTCCTTCAGGCAATAGCCTACTGGAAATAATCATTAAATAAACAAACCAAGTGAAGTCTAATAGAAAATAGCCAGTCAACTTAAAAGAAAATGAGAGTGAGCAGCCACACCTTTCTGTATGTTTTTATTTGGCTTTTATGGAAATCTTTTGGGTGTGGGAATTCAGTTTTTGTAACGGTTAGATTTCCATCTTTTGAACTTTGTTATTTGTACAGCAGCTGTAGAAAGGCCATGCATCGGGGCTTAACATCCATGCAAATTGTATTCACTGCATACTTTACCATAGCATTTCAGAAGTATTTCGAGTAATGCCTACCTATTTGAGATGGCTGCTAAGGTTTGTGAAGGTTAACAAGGAAACTGCATGAACCATGATTTCCATACTCTCTGCAAGACTGTTAGAAAACTCCTACTGCCCTTGACAATCATGGCTCTGAAGTGGTCTGAAAGAGAGGTGGTCTGGAAGACATATTGTTTGCTCTGGAAGAAATATTGTTTTCTTTGTTTTGCTACTACAAACAAAGTTGAAATAATAGGTAAATGTTTCATCTGATTGTTCCAATTAGATTTTTCTCTGGAGAAACTGGTCATCTATACTATAATGAACACAATAGATTATCTATATATTTTTCTTTAATTTATAAAGACTAAATCAGGTAGTCTCATAAGACTGCACTTAAAGAATAAAATATATAAATAAGAAACATTGTAGTCATATGTCCATGATCTAGACTTCTAAATTCTCCTTCTTTTTCCCTTTTCTTGCCTATCCTTAGGGAAATGCTCTTTTAAAAAGTACCTTAAAGGGTGAGCTGGAAGCTAGAAAAAAAATAAATCTCAGTGAATCGGCTTTACTACTGGTTAAGAAAATGTGATGGTAATAATTTGAAAGGGGTATGTTCCTCAATCACAGTTTTGAGCCCTACCACCACTGGCACCAGCACCATCATCATCCTCATTGTTAACATTATTAACCATTACCATATGCCAGGAACAGTGTCGGGTGGTTTTTTGTTGCATTAGTTTGATAAACATCCTCTTATGAGGTGGAGCCTTTGCACATGCTGGTTCCTTTGCTTGGCGTGCCCTTCCCATTTCGGGTTAACACTAATCCCCATCCCTTAGGGAGCACCTCACACATCACTTCCTCTAATAAGGTCCCACTGACTGTGCTCTGTGTGGAGTCTTTCTATGTCCCCTTCCTTTATTCCTACAAGTTCTGGAAGAGCAGCACACAACACACTGCCTGGTGATGGGACTTTGCATTTGTTCAGTACATGTTGTGCTTGGGCCATATGTGCAGCTATACAGTAGGAAGTGCCACAGTCAGGATTCTATTCCAGGACTTTTCTAGCACCAGAGATTTAACCACTGTAATTCCGCTCTCTCCCTCCTCCTCCTCCTCCTTCTCCTTGCCTACTTCTTGCTCCTTTTCCTCCTCATCACAACAGCATAGTGTCGTGTTAAAATCAGTGGCTTCCCATTTAGACTATCTGGGCTTGAATCCAAATCCTGCATGCAAAATGCTTTGTGCCCAATATTTATTATTACTAGGATTGCCCTCATTCTCACTTCCAATCCGTGAGTAGGGTTGTGCCATGCCAGATGTGCTGTGTGTCCTTTGAATTAGCCAGAGCCCCTGCCAGTGGAATTGATCCTTTACTACTGACAGTGCTGATCCAGGAAGGCACATAACACATATGAAGAACTGGATGAACTATATGAAAGTAATAGTTTACGAAGGCCATGGAAGAGGAAAAGACCAAAAGCCAACAATGCGGCTAACGGTGATGGAAGGAAGATTCTGGTTAGAGAAGGCTTCAACCAATGAGGAAAATTTGGGAGCTGTTTGAATGGTTCTAGGTTAGGGCATAGTGAAGCCCTGGATACTCTATCCCAAGAACTGGGAAAGGCTGAGGGTAGTGGATGAGAGAAACAAAACATTTCTAGAAAAAGTTCTGGATGTAGAGGGTGGATATTAGTAAAGATAAGGTGTGTGACGAGAATTCATTGCAAATGCAGACATTGATACAAATACCAGGTGACAAAGATAATTATTGGCTAAAAGGATGGTGGATTAGGATAAAGCATGTGTTTGCTATGTGCCTGTTTTCTTTTTTTCTGATGAGTGTTTTAAAGGCTACTTTGTACTAATACACTAAGTGTTTTATCACCCTTATATGACCATTTAAAAAATCAACTAACAAGGTAGACTAGAAACAGTTTCAGAAACTGTCTTAAATTTATTAAAAGCATCAGGATGTGACAAGCTCTGGATTTACAAGGTCCACGTGTGAGAAATAAATGAGAAATTTTATATATTTGTGTGCATGTTGCAAAATAGAGAAAAATCAACATATCCTAGAAATTGGTGCTATAATTGCAGGTTTAATTTTACCAGTGGTTACATTTCTCATAGTTTCCTGTGTTGGAGTATATGGCATGGGAATGAATGACCACGGAATTAGCAATTATCCTGTAATTTTAAAAGTGTGGTCAAATTTGTTTCTGTTAGCATTAAGTTTTCCACTTGCATAAAAACTTGCTAGACTAAAGATTTGGGGAAATTGGATCAATCTTATATTCCCTAGCATTAGAGGCTTTGTGGAGATAATGATATCATTAAACTCAATGTCCTTATGAAAAAAAAGAAAAGTAACGGCTGATTTGTATCTCGAAATAGCTGCATTAATTAAAACCCACTCTCTTACCACATTGAGATTTGGGGAGGATATAAAAATTGTTTTAAAATGCTAATTTTTCCCCATAAGACTAAGATTATTCTGGCCATTCTATTTATTTGTAGCATAGGAAGGCTTAAAATAAAAAGCTGGAAGTCCCCAAGATGTATCATTCTACCAACAGTAAGCCCATGCTTCCATACTGTTATGTAACTTTCTCTTGAAATTTCCTCCAGGCAGGAAAATCACAAATTGCAGTCATTTCTTTATACCTATGACTTTGCCAAGTGTAGATTATGTACCCAATGAGAATCTGTTGATGAATATGAATACACCTACGTGTGTTGAAATTCAAGTTCTGGAACACACCAAGTTAGTAGCTAACTACCCTGCAAAGAATGTAGGTAGAAAGACCTGGATTCGCTGTCACAGAAAATATTCATGATGCCATTTTTTTCACTCAAATGTTCCCTGGTTTGTTCAAGCAAATGAAGGTGGAAGTGTACAGCCTTGGAGAAGCAAGAGAACTTTGACCACATACTCTCTCCAGACCTGGGGTTCTTGCCCGGAACACGTTGGTCTGTTGTTTTTCAGTGATGGTGGGTGGTGTGTGGTGGTGCCCTCCCCCTGTAAGAAGACCTCAGAGGTGGACAGGCAGTGCCTGGATGGAGCAGGTGGATACAGGCTTGTGCGTCTTCTCTCTGCCTGCCTGGTCCAGGAAGAAGATGGAGAACAAAGGCTTTGGGAGGAGAAAATTGTTCCTCAATACAGGGCAGTTTGAGACACCAAACAGCTTGAAAGACACGGAGCCTGAGTAGAAGTTCACTTACTTCTACAAAGGAGGCAGAGACATTTCACTTCTCTTCTTGAAGAGCAGGAAGCTCCACCCCAAACAGGGCTGACTTCACTGTTACAGCCCGGTAGCCTGCAGCAGAGTTACAGGACACAACCAGTTCTTCAGGTACTGGGGTAATTGGCTTGTTTGAACTTGAAAATAAAATAATAGAAAGAATCATTCCCCCCCCATTCTAAATATAATATATAGTGATTATAAACATTTTGTCAAATACAGAAAAATAAAAAGAACATAAAAATTACTTGGACTGAAATCATCCAGAAATGATAACATACTTAACATTTTGGAATGTTCTCTTCTTTTTTCTAATAAGGAAATTAATGAATAAGTACTTAAAAATAAATGGCATCATAATGTATGAATGGATTTTAACCTATATTTTCCTTCTTAGTACATTACGACCACTGCCCCATGTCCTTAAGTGATTTTAATGACTCCACAGAATAGTTTGATGTATCAAAACTCTATTTTTGGCCATTTATGTTGTTTACAACTTTAGAATTTAAAAATAATGCAACGATGACCTTCTTGGTCAATAAATCTCTATGCACCTTTCAGAATATTTCCTTATGGTACGTTTTCTACAGTAATCATGTTTTTTATTTGTAATCAGACAAAAATGCTCTTAAAAGATCTTTGAAATATTATCTTTTAAAATGCCACTGACCGCACACTCACATACGCAGACACACAGTAGAAAAGGCTCAATACATTCAAGAATGCCTCAGGCCTTGGTCTCAAAACCTTCAGCGTTGTAATCTCTCCTCCTCTTACCCTTCCCGAGCAGTCACCAGTGAATTGTGACTAGACACATCTGAGAAAAACACCTCATTTAAAAAAGCATCACCCCGGGTGAGGTTCCCCCCGGAGAGCGGTGCCTTCGTGATTTAGTGAGAATAATGAAGTGAAGTCTAATTTGATAAAACCTCTCGTTCCTCACTTCGCTTTCTCTGCCTTCGGGGAAGAAGGGAAGAAGGCCAATTTCTAGACCTGATTTACTGAGATTTTCCACAGGCCGATTTTATGCTCATTTCTGCTCAGCCTGGAGCTAGAGGGCCCTTCATTTTAAACTCCCTGGTCTGTCTTTCACTCAGGATGGAAAAAAGGGTCTCAAAACTCATCCTTACCTGGTCTCCACAAAAGTTCTGCAGTTTTGCAGAGAAGTGAAAAGTTTAGCAAAACACCAGGTATTCAATCCCACCCATGTCATTAATTCACCTGGAGCATAACAGCCTTTAAAACTCTGAAATAGAAGCAAAGAAACAGACCTGATTTTGGCAACCCAGAAGCCTGCCGCAGGCCTTGGACCAGACTCCGTGGGGAGAGCCTGTCTCATGTGACTGCTCCCCAAGCAGCCCCGATGTGGCCACACTGAGGCAGCAGCACGAGGACCCATAACAGTGGTGAGGGGGAGAGATGAGCAAACAGTGTTGACACTGCAAAGGAATCTTGCACAGTACTGGGCTAGGAGAATATTGAGCTCTTCCACTCCTTCATGCTGTACTGATACCAGGTCTGCAGCTAAGCCTGACGTGGGCTAAAACCAAGGTCATGGAGATGTCGGTCTTCTAGCCATTCTCCACTTTTATCCTGCTTTGATAGCTTTATTTTTCTTACATGGTCACTGATTTTTTTATATTTCTATATCATCAGGATTTTCTATCTAGAATCTGATAGGTTTATTTATTATCCCTATATTTTAGGGATTGATAAACTGGTGGGGGAGATGAGGTTACCGTGTGTCATAGGGGGCTTCCTTTCTTCTTCTTTCTTTCTTCTTCTTCTCCTTCTCCTTCTCTTCCTCCTTCTCCTTCTCCTCCTTCTCTTCCTCCTTCTCCTTCTTCGTCCTCTGTCACCCAGGCTGGAGTGCAGTGGCACTATCATAGATCACAGTAACCTCAAACTCCTGGGCTCAAGTGATCCTTCTGCCTCACTCTCCCAAGTAGCTGGGACTACAGGCACATGCCACTATGCCCGGCTAATTTTCCTATTTTTAGTAGAGACAGGGTCTTGTTATGTTGCTCAGGCTGGTCTCGAACTCCTGGCCTCAATCCATCCTCCCGCCTTAGCCTTCCAGAAGTGCTAGGATTACTGGGTGAGCCACCATGCCTGGCCTCCCTTTCTTCTGGTAAGGAGAGTAACAGTGGCTCTTTCTACTTCCACCATTTTTGGAGAATGGTAGTTTGTTGGAGAAAATGAAATGAGGTTAGTAGGTGAATGTGCATTTCAAGTTATAAATCACGATACTTAAAAAATAAAGCTTGTACCACATAAGGAGTTTCTGTGTACATCTGTTTGAAGTCAAGATTATGGGTGATATAATAATAATACAAATTGATCAGCAGATATAATTTTTCTCTCTTTTTACTCCTTGCTTCTGGATTTCTTTGAACTCTGATTCTTTGAACACTGCTGTTCACACATCTGGATTACACTCACTTGGGAGCTTATATTCCACTATTGCTATTTGTTTCTGTGATTTCCAATTCAACTACTTAGTTATTCAAAGTCATTACTATAGCTTTTCTAGAGTGCTAAGACGATGCACTCTCCATCAGGTAAAAAAACAATGTCCTTGAAGCATACATTAATTCATAGGTAATAGGACTGTATATTAAATTTTTTCTAATCAGAAGTTGCAGTGAATTGTAGCTCGATAACAAGGAGGTTAGAAAATCATAACTGATGGGGAAAACTCATTAATTAAACAGCTTAAACCCTCACATTCCATCCTCACATCCTTGGTTACAAGGATGCTTGGAATAGAAGCTCAGGAAGATGAAGCCCGAAGTTCAGCACGCAGCACTGGTGTGAGTCTGGCATGGGGGATGCTGCTGGAGGTGTGTTCTGTGCCCAGGTGGGGAGGCTCGTGAAGGTGTGTCCCCTGAAGATGGGAGATGGCCAGTTTGGATCTTATAGGTGGGAAGCCCAGTGGGTTGACCTTTCTGATGGGTTATAGTATCACGTCCTGAGAGAGCCAGATTTCCACAAACTCATTTCTTCAAAATCAAAGTTTCAGATAGTTTTACTCCATGGCTAAGAGGAAATGAAAAGAATTACCTGTAAGGCAGTGACTCTGTCAATCTTAGGGTTACTGCCATTAAACTTCCTGGCCATGGGGGAACAATTTATTTCTCTGGTCTGATATGGCCTGGTGTCAACTGGACGGGGTCTATTTCCCCACTGTTATCACTCCTGGCCAGGTGTGAACTGTCTGCTTGGGTATCGAGTCATAGTCTGAAGTTCATCTTTATTGATCATCTTGCAGTGTAGTTAATTATTTCTGAGACTCTGAAGTCAGGGTTTGTTGTGAGTTAAATTGGGATCAACCCAGAATCATGAAAGAATGGAAGGGTTACTTTTACTTGTAGACTAAAGTGTGATTTTCAAAGACTCCTTAGCAGTCAACTCTTTTGGCCAAACACAATTTTCCATGGAATCCCAATATAGAAAATAGATGAAAAAGTAGACGTTCTCTGGTACCCCTGGTGTCCAACCACATAAGACACAGCATCAAGCCTCCCTCGGGAGAGACGCACTAACTGAAGTGGAAAATTCCCCTCCAAATTTGTACATGAGCAGAACCTGCTTGCGCTCAGTGGTCGCACATGGAAAGAACCTGGCGGCACTGAGGGATGTCATAGGAAGCGATTCTGTGAAACTTATTTTTGTGTTTACTGCAGGGATGTTGTTAAGGATGTGGTTGATGATATCCCACAGTGTTTCCTTTATGATGATCTGTCGGAGAAATTTTTCTCTTCCCTCAGGACTGCGATTAACCACATTTCTCCTGAGCAGCTGAGTAGTTATGTCTTGTAGGTACTGTAAATTGGGGGCCAGCTCTGTGTGTACCTATAGCGTAGGGTTCTCAAACCTTACTGCACACTAGAACTGTCTGGGGAGCTTTTTAAATGCAAGTGTTCAGGATCAACCCAGGCCACTTGCATCAGCATCTCAGGGGTGGAGATCAGGGCATTTTTAAAGAGTTTTCTGGGTGATTATAATGAGGATCCAGGGTCGAGAACCACTGCTATGGGGCTTTCTTGCGTGTATTTTGAGAACTTCCTTTTTCTATCCAATTGCCCTATTGTTTATTCCTTCTATGTCTTTGTTAGCCTTGTAAATCTTTTTTATTTTGATGAGTGGATTTGCATGTATACATATATATGCATACTAGCTTATGATGATTAAATAAATGGTTAGAAATAGTCACCTTCTTCTAGAGCAAAAGTCAATTATTCTTACAACTTTCTCCTGCAGCACCTGTGGTAGTTTAGATCCTCCAAGAAGCAGACACCAAGATGGGATTAGATGTGCAAGAAATTTACCAGCAAGCTGTCTGGGAGGGAAAATGGAGAGGGACCGGGAGTAGCTGAGAGAGCCGTCAGTGCTAGATGTAGGTCTGACCTTAGGGAGGGAGAGAGCAAAGGAATATGGGGTGGGAGAAGAGGCTGTGCTTGCAGAGCTGTCGTAGGTAAGTTTGGCAAGGCTGATGAGGAGCCTTGAGTCACCGTCACCAGCCAGAAGACCTTGAGGCTCCCCGAGACAGGCCAGACTTAGAATCCTGCTGTGCTTGGCCGTTGGTTGGAAGCACCCAAGGGAAACGTGGCCTCGTGCTAAGGCAATGGTGGATTTCAGAGGATAGCACCAGGGGCCATCAGTCCATGATGATGTTGGAGGTCTAAGAAGCGCCTTTCTATGGGGGCCACAGCACATCAGCTGAATTCCTTTCCCACTCTGATTCTTCCCGTGATTTGTGTTTAGAACTAGCAAAGGATTGAGAGGGATGAGGATGCATGACAAGCAGATGAAAGAAAGTGGCAGGTCAGGAGGGTGACAAACAGGGCTGTGTGCACTGGCTGCAGGGGCCAGGGACAGTAGATGGAGCGTTAGTCCTGGTTCAGCAACAGATCAAAGAGAAAGAGGCAGGATGGGGCAAGAACGACAACTGGGGGAGGAATGAATGAGAAATTTGGACCAGAAGTGAAAAGGACCTGGTTAGACCTCAACAGAAACTGTCAGATTAAAGTGTGGATGCCACTGGCTCATAAGAAATGGAGGCATGTTTCACCCTGGGGTGGCTGCCTCACTCCACTACTCCAGCAAGGCACATTTGAACTTGAATATTAAGAAACACTCTTATTTCTTTAGCATAGTGATTTTCTTTCCTTGTTTCATGTTAGAATCATTTGGGGGTTTTTAATTATGCTAATATCTGGGACCCTAAGAGGATAATCAAATGAGAATTTTTGAGGGCACGTACGGATATCAGTATTTTTCAAAAGCACCTCGGGTGATGCCAATGTGTAGTCTTCATTTAGCTGCTTTAGCAAATGGGTCCAAAGACTATTAACAGAGCCCATGAAGGACTCATGAACAAAATGTGCATTTATTCACATAAATATCTGAGAACAATTTGAGGGTACAGGCATTGCATCAGGTACTTCAAAGTGCTAGGACTTTAACATTTAAATCATCCATGACAATTGTGTTTTCAGCCTGCCTCTCCCTGTTTGCATCAAGACCATAATAAAAACCTTATCTGCTCTGCCACACCAAAATTACAGCGAGAACCACTTCCCACTCCCTTCTCACACTCTTCTTCTGGAGGCAGGGTGAGAACAGGTTTCCATTCTTAACAGGTCAAAGCAGATCTGAAGTAAGAATGCGTAGTTCCACTGCACAGAAAGCAGAAGCAAATTCTCTGCTCAGGGTTTGCTTTAACAATCATTCATTAAATACCTATGCTGTGTCTGGTGCCTGAGGGGCACTGAAGCAGGTATGTCATAGAACAGGACACCCCCAACATACCTGGCCTCAGCCCTGCTTAAAAACAGGGAGGCCCGATGTGCAGATCCTAAAAAGGCAGGGTCTTCGTGATAGAAAGGGGGGCACTGTTTGAATAGGGATGAACCACCCAGGAGGCAGTTGGGCATCGACTGAAGAAGTAGCAGTAGCAATGTGCTAATTCATTTTCAGCACAATCAGCGATCATTCATTCACTAAAAACTTCCTGTGCTCTAAACACGGCAAGATTCTTCAATTGATTTCAAAGCGGAAGCCCTGGGAATTTGTCTCATCTGCTTTTTGGGGTTCCCTGGCATGGAGAAAGCTGCCTCCTTTTCCCTGCAAAGTCCCTGTGGCAGGCGGAAGAACAGCCTCCACCCCCGAAATGTCATAATCCTCTATACCTGTGACTGTGTTTCACGACGTGACAAAAGAACTTTGCAGATGGTATTAAGTTAATGACTTTGGGATGGCATCATCCAGGTGGCCTCAGTCTAATCACCCAGGCAACCCTTTCTAGTTACAGTCAGAGAGGAAGATGGCAGTGGGACCTGCCTTGGCTGGCTTTGAAGAGGGAGGGCGGAGTCACAAGCCAAGAGGTGCAGCAGTCTCTAGATGCTGAAAGGGGCCCGGAAAATTCTTCTATGAAGTTTCCAGAAAGGAACATAGTCCTGTCGACACTTTGATTTTAGTCCAGTCTCACGTTGATTTCTGACCTATAGAACTATAAGATGAACCATTTGTGTTGTTATAAGCCACTAAGTTTCTGGTAAGTTGTTATAGTAGCAATAGGAAACAAACGGTAGTGCCTGAAGGATCCCAAATCTATTTGCAGAAAGAAGAGAAATGCTGCTTAACTTTTTTTTTTTTGGTTTTTAAATTTTTTTAAATTTTTATTTTCAGATAATTTTGCACTTGCAGAAAAGTCCCCCAAACAGAACAGAGTTTCCGTATACCCTTCACTCAGCTTTCTATAATGTTAACATCATATATAATAATAGGACATTAATCAGTATTAGGAGATTAATACTGATTCAATACAATGAACTAAAGACTTTATTCAAATTCTACTGAGTTTTCCACCAAAGGCCTTTTTTTTTTTTTACTGTCCCAGGATCATTTTGCATTTAATTGTCATGTCTCCTGAGTCTCCTTTAGTCTATGGCAGTTTGTCAGACTTTCCTTGTCTTTCATGACCCTGACATTTTTTAAGAGCACTGTTATTTTGTAAAATATTCCTCAGCTTAGGTTTGGTGTTTTCTCATGATTCGATTGAAGTCACGTATTATGGGGAAGAATTCCACGGAGGAATGTGCCTTTCCTGATGCGTATCAGAGGCACGTGATGCTGACGTGCCTTATTACTGATGATGTTAACATTGCTTACTTGGCTGCAGGTTTTCCCACGTAAAGTTCCCATCTTTCCCTTTATAATCAATATATGTCCATTCTGGAAGATAGGCTTTTAGACTATACAGATATCCTGTTTCTCCTTCAACATGTGCCCACTAATTTTATCATCCATTAATGACTCTCACCTATAGCAAATACTGCTGTGGTGTGATCGTGGGAACTTTCTAGTTTCCTTATACCTTATATATTAATTAGTGGGAATCTGTAAGGAAAACTCCATTTCTTCTCTGCCTTTTATTTGTTTCGTTTGTTATTTTTATCAGTACAGACTCAGGGATATTTATTTTATCCTTTGGGTTATGATCCAATGCTATCATTATTTATTTTATTGCTTGAACTGTTTCGGATTTGGCCATTGAGAGCTCTTTGAGGTGGGCTTCTGTGCCCTTTTGGTATGTCCTCATCCACTGATCATCTTGCATTTTCCCTGCCCCAGTGCTGAATTCAGCCACTTCCAAGGAGCACTCTGTTTCTTTTTATTGGAGAATAACCTTTAGAAACCAAGATTTTGGCACCAGATGTGCTTATAGCCGCTGGGGTGTCACTTCTAGGTCCTCCCAGCAGATAAAACTATAGATATATGTATGTATGCTAAGCTGCACACACACACATATTTCTGTATCTATGCATATATATGTATTTCAAACATCAGTTTAGGCCAATTTCTCCAATGTCAATCCCATAAAACAAAGGTTCATTCTAACCTTTTATAGCTTTTTATTTAGAACTTTTTTTCTCTAATTATAAGAAACCTGGCTTTCATTATCTATACCATGCTTACTTATTAGATAAACCTTATCATGCACGTAAAATAGTCTCACGGTTGTGAACGCTTATCTCTGGGAGGAACAAATTTACCAACTGGAGTGTAGTATTTGTGGGCAGTTCTTTTTGTGTTTAGCCTTATAGAATCCAGTTAAAACAGTTTTTCAAAGGTACTTAAGTCAGTTGCTTTCTTCCCCACTATTTAATTTTTTAGCCTTCTTTCTTGCAACCTTTCTATTGCTTCAAAATATAAGATGGATTGTAATTCACTTTCAACTGCCCAACTCAAAAACGTCTCTTTTGAGGAGAAACAGTGCTTCTGCCCCTACTGCAGCTTTGTCTAATAGACTGGAGCTGAGAGTCTGGGGCTCTAATATACTGACACTCAACCCTTTTAGCTCTGGGGAAGCCATTCATTCTGTAATATAAGTTAAATCATTCACGGTGCAGCATTCATCAATCCTGGATAGCTCCAGCAGTTGCAGCCTTACATAGATACATGAGATAATTTGATACAATCATACAATCAAATCAGGGTAATTGGGCTATCCATCATCTTACATATTTATCTTTTCTTTATGCTAGGAATATTCTAATTGTTCTCTTCTAGAGATTTTGAAATGTACAATAGATTAATGTTAACTATAGTCGCCCTACTGATCTGTAGAATACCAGGTCTTACTTCTGCTATCTAACTGTATATGTGTACCCATTAAGGAAGAGGAATTATTTTTAATGCTCAACTTTTTTCTAATAAAGTCTTCCTAGACCATAGTTTTTATCCTGCAGATTATTATGATTAGAATGGGGAAATTGTTAGAGTACAAAATTTTCTCCAAATATTGTGTTGCAACTAATTTTGATGTCCAGCCAATTTTATGTGCTTGCCAAGCAAGTTATCAGCAAGCGCATCTTCAAATGAAACTTTTCACTTCAAATGAAACTGACTTTCACTTCCCCACAGATGATTACTCTTCCACTTCAGAGGAAACTCATTACCCCCGAAATTAGACATGCGAGAGGTCAAGCCAATACTTTTCAAGCACGGTGTTCCATTCAACAATGTATAATTCTACTTTTTTTTTTTTTTTTTTAAAAATCAAGCTGATGAAAATGTTTTAGAGTATTACATCCTGGAGACAAACAACTTTCTTACTCAGAGCAAAGAATAATTGATTGTGAATGAGGAAGTGGAAAATGATTTAAATCATTTATTGGATGAGGAATGTAAACAAGTAGAAAACATTAGACAGAAAAATGGTTGGCAGTTATTTGCAAGCCTTCTTTACTGCAGACATCAACCTAAAGAATCAAGTCTGAAGCGATAACTTCAACAGTTTTTCTTTAAGGAATGAAAAAAATGACGCTTGGCTTTCTTTCTCCCTTATTCAACCCTTGTATAAAAGGATTAAATGACTGACTAAATGAAAAAGACTGAAAATCTACAAAATAACCTAAATTTAGAAGAAAATTATGCGGCCACCTTTTGTACAAGATATGCACATGAAAAATAAAAATCCACCCTTTGAACTGAGAAGTAATTTTAATAGCTTGTTGAAACTAAAGTCTTACCGCTGTGCTTGGTAAGCCTTTTTTCTATTCTTTTTTTTTCTCATGCAAATGAAACCAAGAAAAACATACAGCCGTGCAAACCCTACCTCAGACAAGTCTGAGAATGTATTATTTCTCAGAACTCAGTTGGATTTATGGTCTATCTAGTGTGGACTCTGCTCTTTTTTTTTTTTTTTTTGAGACAGAATCTCACTCTGCTGCCCGGGCTAGAGTGAGTGCCATGGTGTCAGCCTCGCTCACAGCAACCTCAAACTCCTGGGCTCAAGCAATCCTACTGCCTCAGCCTCCCAAGTAGCTGGGACCACAGGCATGTGCCACCATGCCCGGCTAATTTTTTTTTATGTATTTTTAGTTGGCCAATTAATTTCCCTCTATTTATAGTAAAGACGGGGTCTCAGTCTTGCTCAGGCTGGTTTCGAACTCCTGACCTTGAGCGATCCGCCCGCCTTGGCCTCCCAGAGTGCTAGGATTACAGGCGTGAGCCACCACGCACGGCCAGGACTCTGCTCTTGAAAGATAAATATAGGAAATAATTTCAAAAGGATAACACTTTTTCTTAAAACAAACAGTTTCCTGGGTCTCCTCTTCTCTTACCATACCCCAGCCCGAGACTTTGCTATTGTCATTCCTAATTCTTTTTTTCTTAGTTCTGTACTCCAGCTCTAGGCCCTAAGAGGGTGCTGGGTATATGATATGCATTCAGTACATTTTTAGGGGGTGAATTTCTGAGTTCTGGGGATAGGGGTGGGGAGGTGTAATAAAAGCCTCCTTGTTGCATGCAGGCAAAAGCTGTTTCATCATTACTCAGATTTTCTCCCGGCATAAGCCAGGCCTCCACTGAAAGGCATTACTTTTATTCAAGTTACAAGTGTATCACACTGTCACTTAACCACCATAGCAGCCACACTGGAGCAGCCACTTAGAGACCGTGGTAGACACACTAGAGCCAAATCAGATCCCAGCACAGCAAACTCAGAGCTTCCCTCCATGTCCTCACTGGAGGGAGCAGGAGATCACACTGGAGGGCTTAACATTGAGCTGGAAAAAAAGAACTAGAGGGAGCACTTTTCCCCCAAGCCTTCTTCCTTACTCCAACACACACACACCACGTGCACGCACACGCATGCAC
Organism: Lepilemur ruficaudatus; assembly: GCA_963574885.1. NCBI lineage: Eukaryota > Metazoa > Chordata > Mammalia > Primates > Lepilemuridae > Lepilemur > Lepilemur ruficaudatus. The sequence goes on from CAUYRT010007549.1 coordinate 46,406, forward strand.
ACATGTGAATGTCAGTTGTCTACACACTGTAAACAGTCCAGCAGTCAACTGTTATTGGAAAGAGCTTCTGTTCAATGGAATTCTGTTTCTCTGTGGTTGTCACCAGATTACTTTCTTTTTTTGCCCCCCAGGGTGCAGCCCTCAGGAAATCCCTTCCATTATCCAAAGCCAGGTATCTGTTTGGTTAGCCTGTTTGGAGAGTTGTCTCTTTTGGATTGAATCACAGAAATATCAAGTTCTGCCTGATTTTCATATGACCAGTAACAGGTGGAGTCAGAGGCTCAAACTGGAGATACTATCTAGTAGGCTTCAGCGGGACTTGGCACACAGGTTCAGCGAGGCTTCAGTGCAGTTGAGGCTCCCTAGGCAGAGACTGACCAAGGCAGGGCCACTGGCAGGGCCAACAGCATCAGATAGACTGTGGGTTGCTCAGAAACAAGAATTAAGACCAGAGAGGAGAGTGAGGCATGCTGATGCTGAGGCTGGATTGGGAACATGGAAGCAAGTATGGCAGAAACCATGGCCTGGTTCTAAGGCAGCCCTGGGAATCTGGGGCTGACTTTTGCTGGTTTTCCCACCCAGCATCCACTCTCTCCTCTTGGGATGAGGGCTATTAGGAGACCTATTCCTCCCTCACTATTTGTACACGTGGTTTCAGCAAAGCTGGCTCCTCCTCAGGTGGAGCTAGGCTGAGCCAATCAATGCATTTTATCCCCAAGTCACTGGATTGGTTCTGGGATGGGCACATGACCTGAAGTAGGCCAATCAGGGTGGATAACCTGGAATTCCAGAAAGATTGAGTAGTTGGGAAAGGGACTCAGTTTCTCTGGTTGTACCTGAAAACCCCAAAAGATGTAAGGGCTAAATCTGCTGCCATTATCTTATTACCCTGTGTGCTCTGTGTCTAAAGTCAACACAGAGGAAGATAAAGTTGTCCAATGGTGGGAAAGAGAAAAACTAAATCCTAATGGCACTGTGTGGGCCCTGAATACAACTGAATCTAAAGCTCTGTCCTTAGACTTTGTCATTATGTGGGCCAGGAAATTTCATTTTTATTTAAGCTATTTGGGGTTATGTCTTCTATCATTTGCGACAAGATGGATCATTTTCTGATACAAGATTGCATGTCTTTCTCATTACCAAATTTATATCCATGTACACCTGTTGAGACAAGGTGGCTCAGGCTCCATAAAAATGCCATAGTTGGACACTTTTTCTCAAGTACCCAAATGTTGCACTCTCTGGATAAAAGCACAGGGAGAAGGCATAGGTGTACCTGTGAGTAGGCTGATGGCATGATCTCAAAGGTGATGCAGGAAGCCTCCAAAAGCCAGACACCTTCTACTAATCACAGCACTTGTTGGGAAGAGATGCCCCAAGTGATGCTCTTACATGGACAGTTCTGGCGTGGCTGGGCCCAGCAGACCTGCAGGAAGGCTCAGCCCTCAAACTTACAGGTAAGATCATGGGATGCCCAAGCAGTGTTGTGGCTCCTGAACACAGGAGCACAAGGACAATAAAGAAAAAAGGACTGAAGTCTCAAAGGGGTTGCCAACCAGTCACAGAGAGCATTGGCTTGATCACTGCAAGTGTCTGAGACTTCCATGTCATGTCCCCAGTATCCTTCAGTCTACTGCGTGTACTGCATTTTTATTGCCTAGGATGTTTGTGAGTGATTTGTGAGGTATACCTCAGTGAAGCTTCTGGACTTTGTAGGTTGTCTCATAACCTTGGCCTTAGTGTTTTCAGACCTGCTGTTTCCTGCGATTACTGGTTCATAGCACATAAGGGATATGGCCCTTTGGCAGCCTTGCCTAGTTAGCTGGTTCCTATGAAAGTTCACCCTGTATTGAGGAAAGAGATGCTTTGCCCACAGGTCCATGTACACTTCAGCCTAGGCTAGGAAACAGCTGAGCATTGCTGAATTCATCACACATGACCCAGACACTTGTAGAAAGAAAGCAGGACTGGGACCCTACAGCCTCGCTGTGAAGGTTCTGAACACTCTCGTCATGGGGTATCAGGTGCCCGACCTGATTTGTGTCCATGATCTTCTGCCCTATACTTCAGAGTGTGTGGGAACTTCCATCCCCTGTGGAGGGCTGGGATAAGGACAATGTTTTTGCTGTGGTATCAGTGGGCCGAGTTGCAGTGGGCTGGAACTGAGATAAGGCAGGATGTTGACAATAAGAGGCAGGAGTTGGGTGCACAGATTTACTGGCAGAAGTGGGACAACAGGCTTGGTGTCAGCTGGAGGCCCCAACAGGACATAGGAGCTGGGCTCTATAGTCAAAAATCAAGGCCAGGGAGTGGATAGTGCAGACCAGGCTTAAACAGCAAAGGAGAAGCAGTAGAAACAGGAACATGATAGAAAACAGAACCAGAGACCAGCCCCAGTGAGTAGAATTGTTACTTTGCCAGGACATTGTAGGCAACTGCATGTATGTATTTTCCCTTCGCCCCCTTCTGGAATCATTCCAGCCTTAGAGGTGCAGGGCCCTGTCTCTTCCTGCATCCCTTTCCCCAAGAGCCTTGTGTGTTGTTCACTAATCTCTAGGTGGACCCCTAAAGAGCTGATATGGGAAGTTTTGTATTTTTTGAGTATTAGAGGGGAGCATGGAGCCAGTTCTTCTGAATCCTGGAATTCCCAGTGAATTCATCTTATCTATTAATATACTCACTTGACCTTGGAATGTGAGTTCTTGAAAGCTTGGGGTTTGTTTGAGCCTCAACTGTTGCTGTCAGAGAAATCACTCACTGTTATTACTTTGTTTTCTGTGATAATAGGACTTCTTCGAGAACATGAAATTTCTCAATGTCCGCAGCTATTTGACTGTTTTAAGCAACAATGTAATGTATGAAATGCTACACATATGTTAGGATCTATATTCTTCCTACTTACAAGTAGGGTTTATCTTGAGAAATAAACATTCATAAACTGAGGCTATTGAAACAGAAAAAGAAAATTACAAGCTTTTCTTTTGTAAGGAAAAAACCCAAATGGGCTATATATTATCTGATACATCTAAATAAACCAGGTCTTTGAGAGATATAATCTTTTTCCTGGTACTAAAAGGAACATATTGTTTGTGTGTGTTCTAACACAAGGAACACAGAACAACTTAATAGATAATATC